>CM060947.1:113845131-113862631 GCA_030765055.1 Mantis religiosa
TTAAACCGAAGCGCAGCAGCTATTCAAGGAAAAGCGGACACATTAAAGCATTTTCGTTATTGGGCTGCTATGCTTATCAGGTAAGTTAGGAAAGATTTCGCGTATTCTGGTTTCGAAAAGTAACCATAACAATATGTTCTATAGCACTGCATCCAGTATGAAGAGAACGCTTATATGTAAGATAAGAATTTTGAAATAGCACAGAGGACTCTGTAGTCTGCTTAAGTAGTCCACATTTACTGTCAGCTTCTAAGGCAACCTCTATTACATGAGATTTTTCTACTAGTGCCACTGCTTACGTGTCCTTAAATTTATTGTATATTTTAAAACCTAATGTGTTACACTCACATAACTTTCACCATCTTTACCAAACTATTGTTATTAAATCTTATTGGTTTGCTTGCTTTATATTAATCCAGATAAAGATTTGAAGAAATTGTTTTATTGAATACATCCTTTCATGCTTCATGTACAAGTTTCAAGTAGGCTGCAAAGAAAGACAAATATTTTAAACATGGATTGCTGTGTGATTACTTTGAAGCTCCCCTAGCTTTGGTATCACTACGAGAAGAAGGTGCAGCATCTTATGACTTTATCAAACCCACTATGCTACAAACTATTCGTACAATGATTTGCGCTTTTATCTACTTGTGAATTCTCATTACACCACGTAAATATTTCACTATAGGTATAAAAAGAATACATTGAGCCGAAAGAATAGTCAAATCTTTAAAAGCTAGTCCATATGTAACTTTCAAATTTTGTTCTCTTTGCACGAACACACACACAAATACACACACATACATTACACACACACACACACACACAACACACACACACACACACACACACACACACACACCACACACACACACACACACACACACACACACACAGGAACGGAAGCAAACAGAAGTTTGCAGAATAGAAGAGTATCAGATATTTGACAATTCAAACCAATAATAAACAATATTTTGAAAATGGTTAGTGCAACAAAAATTGCAGTTGTCATACTCTGCGATTTAACGAGTTCTCCATTTTTGTGTGTATAAGATTTTGTATCCTGCAGTTTTCATCTTACAAAACTTAATTCTCAATGAAGAGGGCCTCATAAACTATTAACATAAAATAAAAAATATACATATGATGTGAATGAACTACACCGAAATAATTTCAGAACAAATGGAGATATGTAAACAAGTAATTTGAAATAGGATACGTATGTCCTACTAATTAAAATGTGGATGCTACTAAGTCTCTAAAGTGCCAGCACGCCATTCTTATTGATCATAACACTTGAGTGCACAACACAATAAATTGAACGGCGTTGTCAGAGCACTCCTCTGGCTCAGTAGTTCTGACATTAGCTTTCAAGTAAAAGGTAAACGAGTTCGATTCTCCTTCACTTTCTTTTGTTGTTTCTCGTTTAATTTTGTTTTGTTGGTCTGTTAGATTGGTTGATTTTTAAATATTCTTCTAATCGTTTAATTCTTGTTTAAATGTGCACCTGCTTACATTTCAATTTCACCTTTTAGTTCCATTAATTAAAATTTTTTCTAACAAAGATTGAATCGTGCTTAATAATTTCACATGCTGTACATCTAAATGGGAGGTGGTTTAAAGGGTGAACGAGCTTATGTAAAATAAAAAAGAAATGCAAAATTTACGTGAAGTTTATAGAATGCTCGAAATGGCGTTTTTAATGCAAGTTGACAGCGGCGATAGAACGACTGTCATGCTCTGTGCAAAATTCGTTTTGTGTGTCGAATAACTTCACATGCTGCTATTATTTGGGCAGTTATGAATCATGCCAGTTCTTCCTATTAGAGTTTACATATTCAAAAGACGAAGAAAACAATTGATTGCAAGACAGGAGCAGCGCTAAAGTAGGCTACATGATGCAAGAAAGCAGTTATTCGTTGTTTGGTGTCACACTGACATGTGATTTGTTTCTGATTTTAGTGATCTTTGAAGCATTAAATCTTGAGAATGCCAAAAAGGAGCTACTAAAAGTCGATATTTCTATACTCGGGAAGCAGTTTCCAAGACAGTCTAATTCAATAATTTTGCTTACCTTGTTTAAATACCAACTTATAAGCATCTGTTGCCAATTAGGTTTAACACAATTTTGCGTTATGTTTAGCCACACACCATACATTTCCTATTTCAAATTGCTTATATTAGTCACGCAGGGGCGGTTTCTGAGGTAGTGCCGCCGTGCCATGGCACCATCTGTATGAAAACGAAAGAAAGAGAAGTGTATAGGAATTGTGCAAAAAAGATTGTTTCTGAGTGTCTGTTCCTTCGTGTGAATAGGCGCGTTAAACGCAAGTGCTCTGTCCTGATTGTTTTCCGTGGCTTGGTGCGGATTCCAGAACGGTACTATCTTCACTCATAAGCACCTATGTAAAGGGCTAGCATGTCTGCTTATATACGGCTTCTTATGGGGGAAGGTAGTGCCGAGATTTCTCTGGCGCATAACTTACGCTTTATCCGCTAGAGTGCAGTAAAGCACGGGACTTAAGATATCTGTCTCTCTGTCGCGAAATCGTGCACAAACGCTTCGTGTCACATTCTCCATGAAATGTATTATCAAACTTTTACTGTGCTCCTTACACCTGTGCGTAATAAGAGTACGGATGTAATAAATATCTATTTCCGTTTCCCTGTACATTCTGTTTGGCACAGTATATTATAAAACAGGATGGATTATTAATAAGATTACCTAAATCGTTCGAAACTGGTATACATATTTATATTTGAACAACCCTTATTTATTTTGTATTTATTTATTCATTGATTAATTTATTATTTATTTATTCATTCATTATTATTTATTTACTTATTTAATTAATTATTATGACACCGCCAATACAATGCCCACCGGCCTCCCCTGTAGTCACGTCTACAACAGCTGAAATTATTTCGGTGTAGTTCATTAATCCTGTATTTTATATGAGATGCAGGTGTTTTAAATACATTGAGTTTTAATCAAGTTAGTTTGAGCCATTTTCGAGAAAATTAAACCTTTCAAACATTTTTCCAGATGCCAACTTTTTATATTTTATACAGGCAAACTTTCTCTCTCATACAAACACTCTTAGACATGCGCCGGCTTCTTTTATAAAATGCTTTTTGAGGTTTAAGATTCTCGTACGTACATTTTCGTTGCAATTTCAATACAGAATTTTTGTAAGCAAAGGAATAGTTCTTATACTTGCTATATGTAAGTGACACAGAAAGTAAAACTGCTCCAACAGGTTATATTTCTTTGCACCTACAACTTGGGTGGGTGAGCAAGACATATAACACATGTAAACATACTCGTATGACGATCAAGAAGGATCCAGCACTCACTATGGCTTCTGAAGATTATATGATTGAAACCTATATAGGGTTTCGAGAACATAGTAAAATTCTGTTACAGATATAATTCCTTATGTGTACTTAATGAAGCTTAGAGCTACATATCTATCCGGAACTTCTCAATTATTTATAAGTATAAATGATACATGAAGTATAGGATACGAAGGCTACTTACATATCTAAGTATAATATATATATATATATATTATATACACGATGTATATAGTTTAAGAATGACATGGAATATCACTCGAAGTACAATTCGGGCAAATTTTGAACCATGGAATCACCGCTTAAGAGGCCGGGCTTTTAGCAACACGACCAACGTCTCAGTCGTTATGCTTGTACTGTGGTTGGGCTGCTTTCTTCCTACGTAAGATTTGGGTATGTTTGTTTCCTTTGTAAGATTAGTTTCTTACGAAATGACTTTAATTTAACATTCATTAGTATTTAGTCAGTTGATTGATAATTTTGTATTCTAGGTGGCTGAATGCTACACAGATGTTGAAAATTAATAAGAATTTGTTATAAATCCTAATTTAATTTCTGATTGTCTTCTTATATTTTTAATTTTCGCTCAAAACATTCTACCAATCCCAATAAAATGCTCGCTTTTGTAGTTACTTTGGAAAGATAACAGCGTTTTCATCACCTGGATGTGTTTCCCAACTTCATCACTTTACTTCAAAGGAATTGAAAAGGCAGATTACAACGGTTATCATTCTCCTCCTATACACGATGTGATTTATTTAATGCTCCATAAAATCAATGCTTCGCCCCGTTTAGAAGCGTAAATACGAGACCAAAAAGACAAAAAATATACATTTTATGTAAACCATCGACTCGTTGTGAGGGAAAGGAATAACAGCTCAAGTTCGTAATTGAATTTTTGACGTCACTTCGCTTCCCTTTAAGCATTAAAGCATTCCAATACGCAATGAACTGCTGCGCTGAGAACCATAAGGGCCCAAAGTACAGAAACATAGTTCTGAGAAACGTAGATGGCTGTTACAAAAAATTCCGTTACGAAGTAGCACTTGCGAACCTGATGTAAAAGGTAAATGTTGTTGGCAATACTAAATAAAAATTGAACTGTGCAGAGCAAACGAAATGATACTTTCTGCTTTGGGCCTGAATGTCAGGAAAAACTGCCGAGAGGGCTTCTTACGAATGTTTCATTAAATCAAAGAGGGCCTAAAGCACAGCTACAGCTGGTTGACCACAAGGTTGACAAATGTCAGGAGCAGGCATACATACTAAAATCTCAAAATCACGGTGATGTGCTTTAGGCCCTTATGGCTCTAAGCCATCACTTATAAAGATTCAAGCAAACATGTTTTGTTCGTTCTGTTTTTCAGGCAAGCATGGATAAAATATTTATTAATTACTGTCGTTTATGTTTGAATTGTCAATAGTAAGAAGTAAGAATGACCAAGCTCTGAAATGCGGCAGCCGTAATTTACTATCATGAAGATGACAGAATGACAAACCGATATGTTATTTATTTTTGAAGGAATTTATCGTGCAGCTGGAGCCTCAGCCAGATTGTTGTAAAATTATGTATTGAATCGCTCGTATAATCTATGTTGCATCGTTGTCAGAAATGTACCGTTTATATAACTAAACCTGTCAAAATATAGAGGTACAATATCATATAGTGACAGAATATGTAAATCCATATCGAAAGAAAGTGAATGGCGGATATGTTAAACTCAAATTATTTTTTTCTGCTCGTCTACAACGCTTATTCCTCCGTCTATTCATGTTATTCAAGATACCCAGTTGCAGAAATTGAATATTTCGTCGTAGGCACAAGGTGAATATGAGAATAATAATATTAATATTAGGCTAATATTTGTCAAATATTTTAATAGTTAATCGCTATGCGAGTGCTTTGAAATCCGTTCTTAAGAAACCGAATTTCCTAAACGAGCAAAGTACCTATAAATACTTAAAAATTCAACAAAGTACAGGAATTTCTTCTTATATTAAGTACATAATAGAAAAATAAATAAACAACTCAAAGTATAATACTGAAATGTATACGCTATGGCAGCAAAGCTAAAAACACGGTACCCTCATTTTTTTTTTCATAATAGAGCAACTATGAATTTATGTTTTGCTTGGGAATTCAATCGATATTCTTTTCTTCGTGACGTTTTAACTTTGTCAATTAGCTATAACAGATAGAATATATACTGGATTATATCTAAACATTCCATTCATGATTTCACCGGAAAAAGCGTTTTTTGATCTCCACTAAGATCAAAGAGTATTTAAAAAGAAACTGTGAGTGAATCTGTTTGTCTGTCTTTTGGTTTGTTAGTGTTTGTGCGCGCGTTTATGTACATGCGTGCGTGTGTGTATGTTTATCTGTATCATAACAAAAAGCTGCATAAGAACATAATGTAATATTTAATTCTATTTAATGACAGTAGGTAAAGATTTTTAAGAACATTCCCCTGCCCCAGACTTCTAAAAGTACGTCTAGGTATTGCATCATAGAAGGAAACCTATCAGGTACAAGATATTTGAGGTATAGGAACATTATCCTTATTTATACCTTTAACTTCAGCATTTATTTAACAAGGAACTTTGTATAAGATTTGAATAAAATTATTAGGAGTATTGTGAGGGAAATCATGATGTTACCTGCTGACACGCTAGTAAATTCGATATTATACAGAGTCAAAGCTGTGGGAGAAATGGACATACTTTGCGCCGAATAGGAGGTAAGCATCCAACATTTCAGTATTTGCAGTCTTCTTATTACTCTTCAGGAACTCACTTAGAGCGTGTATGGTACCTCAACGAGGAACAGCACTTGGTTCTTCAAACATTATCGTAAATATACGTAGGGATACCCTCCACCGAAAACCATGAAATAAAGTTTAAAGTTACTGTTAACTAGATCTTCTGAGTCTTTGTATTTGTTGTCAAATAAAGAAAAAGGAGTGAGCATGTAAGCAATTGCTCTAAGGCTAATTAATGGATGTTCAATAACTTAGTCCTCTCTGCTTCTGAGTACATAAACGAAGTCAAATGTAGCAGGTGACAAAGTAAAGTTGTTTCCGGAAGAACTTTCAACACAACTCGTTACCGCCAAATTAACTGCAGCGATTCAGAAACCTTTAGTCATGTGTAAGGATTCTGCTGGAGTACTAAATTGTAGGGCAACAATCCTCACAACAGAGTTGGAACATCTATAGCTGAAATCCTGCAACAACGAGGCTGGAAGTTAAACCGCGTTTCTGCAGACGACTAACACAGGGAGCAGATATCTTCCAATTAACCATAAACCGCAGTGATCTTGGATCCTACTATTCGGTTTGAAAGAATTGTCAATTAAGCAGAAGAAATAAATTAGAAGAGCAAGCAAATTATGAAACTTGCATACGGTTCCTCTCCGTGAAATTCAGTATTCCAACAGACCAATTGATTGTTACAGGCCTTTTTTGTGGATAAAGATAATTTTCTTGGGTACATCAACGATTTTATGGAAGTTTCGGCATGTAACTTTAAATTCCAGAAAATTAAAAATATTCTGATATAGATACTGTGACATTTGTGTCAGATACTGCATTTCCAACTATGCCTAAATTGAAAATAAATATTGCTCCAATTTTCATTTTTCAGTTTCTCTACCCGACTCAATTAAACTCGACAATAAGGTTAGACTTAGAAATTTTTTACTTTTGTTGTTTTTATTTTTCAATGATGGAATGCGGCCACATTTCTTAAAGCTCCACTACGCATACCTATGTCTTCTTGTTATCGTCCAGTATTCTTTTTTATCATTTAATTATTTTTGTCGTTTTATTTTTATATAGAACATGGTATGGAAAGCTGAGTATGAATTGATTTTTTCTTTATCCATTCAAAACTTACACTTTGTTTATTTATTTTCTTTTTATTTGTTTATTTATTATTGACTAAGACGTTTCTTTAAAGAATTTTGATGGTAGAGTCAATGATTTTGTCACAACAATGTTGATTACGAGTGCGCATATGTAATCTAATACCGGGTGATGTAGGACTGCACTGAACTAATGAAACCAGAGTAGAGTTTACAACATATCTGTCTCAGAAAATTGAGCCAGGCCTCCCTCTTTGCTAAATTTCCATAATTGTTTTTAAATATCCAATGTAACGCACCCATTGCGAGCCGAATACCATATCGTTGGAGTCTCAGAAAGCACAACGTAAAGATGTATTTTTCAGAAGTGGCGCATGACGTTGCTCGAATGTGTGCGAGTGACATCATGCGAATCAATGGTGGGAGTAAGATCTCAGCTTTCACCGGCAGATTGCTGATAAAGCTAGTGTGTTAAATGACAGATGACTAGCCTGACTCCCATTTTTGTTCCAAATAAACAAGTGGACCATAAGCTACTGCGCAACATTACGTCATACACCACGTCTATAAACTATATCTGTACCTCCGGTTGACACTTTTTTGCTACTTAGTATCTAACTACCATAGAGAAGACATTAACCTGCCTAAACGAGGGATTTTTGTTGTTGCAATTTACGTCCTCCAACGTTAAGTCATATCGGACGATGAATGGAGTGGGTGAAATGGTGCTCAAATGAGCCCGGGGTGCATGGAGCTTAGAGTTATCCAACATTCGTATTTTAGGATAAGGGAAAGCTCCGGAAAAACCTTATCTAGATGACTCACCCTGACCGAGATTCGAACTCAGGACCTCTTGAACGTGAGGCAGACATGCTACAACCACAGTACCGAGGCGGGCACGAGGGAATTTAATGTTCCATTGTATCCATTTGGAGTAATATGTGCATTGATTAGATTGTAAACGTTTATGCTGCCAGAGACTTTTGCTATTACTATGGTCTCTTTTAATACTTAATAGGCCATCTCCTGCCAATCGGTTGGCACATGTTCATGGAAGTGATTCTTTCACATAATGATCCATTTCTCTTCAATTCTGGGAATAAAAGAAACTGTAACGTTTAAGATGGGCGAGGTAGGTTTAAATCCATGGAATACGTGATGCGAGTTATCAACTTGTTCCTCCCAGAAACACCTGGTCATTGAAGAACCACCCCACATACTGCAATTTTCTCCAATAACGCTATGCATTTCTGTGCAATCTGCACTAATCCACATCCGTTTTGGAATGGTGGCAAGCGTAATTGAGACCTGATCAAGTTGCCACATTTTACCATTCCATAAGGGATAACCAAGAAGTTTTTCAAGCTTGCGCCATGTTTCATGATCCGCAGAATCTGTGAAAAATACCAAATGTGACTGAGAGTACCAGATGCGCCGCAGCAAATTCAACCTCCAAGTTCTCTCCAGTGATAAGATACTCGATGTGGTAAATGGTTCAGTTTTTCTCTTCCAGTTAGAACAATAATGTCTTCTACATTTCCCATAAGAGGCAACAAGCATTCCGGCAGTGGTCTAATATAATTCACCTCCAAAATATGTATCGGTTGCGGCCAATTTCCTAATAGTCTGGTTGTACAAGTATTGGTGCATTCGATTTGCCGCTTTTAAACTGCAATCGACCTCAGTTATACCTCCATCTCACGCTGCAGTTCAGGGATATTTTAATTATCAACAGCTAAAATGGCTATATCGTCAGAATAAGCGATGATTGTGAATCGCTCATTGGTTAAGAGTCTCCTTGCAGGATCTTGCAGCATCAGAAGCATTGTGTTTAATGCAATGGAAACTAGTCGTTTGATAATGGGCACTCTTGACGCACAGATCGTTGTCTTCGCACCGGAATGGAAAGCCATTCCTCCATAATAACGAGACCTTGCTGTTCTGTACCTTGAATAAGATGAATAACATGCACAGGAAGTTTGAAAATTGAGATTTATCAAAGCCACCACTTTATATTCTCTTTGCTGTACTACCATCACCAGTGTAACACCGATAATCCGCTTAGATGTCGTTGCTTGATTACAATGTAACAGTTTTGTATATGCACATTTCAATGTTTGCCATCATGTGCAACGTAATTGGAAGGCTGCGGATCGCTCATTCTAGTGGCTTTAGATGTCTTCGGTAACATGTCATCCGCAGAAGTTCCAGGAGAATAAGGTGTTTGCTATAATGCCATAGTAACTTCCATCACTTCGTGTTTGATAATTGTCCAGAAAATGCTATAAAATGCCTAGGAAATTCCATCAGAACCGAGATACGTTTATTTACTTGGATGTATAAAGGCGTCTAGTAGTTCTCGTACTGCAATGGCGCTTATAGGCAGTTACCTGTGTAATCCCAGTGGTACACAGCTGTCGCTTAGCACGATATGTTGTGTCTCTTATTCTGATTCGGCTTGCAACAAAGCCTGCTTTAAGTTGAAGGAGAGCTCGTAACTCAAATCATGCAGTTCTAGTGTTAGGATCCCTAGTACATGTGGACATCGCACATGGTCCTTCACTCTAAAAATAATAAAAGGAGTTCCGTCCTTCTACATGTACGATATGTGTTAGACCTTTGCACCGTTTTACTATCCATCCAAGTGGTATAACTGTTTCTGTTTAGTAATTTGTTCACCTGTTTGATCTCTGCATTTATATCGAAACTCACCTGTTGCCTCGAAAACAGAACTCATAGGATCTTTTTCACCTGTGCCCGCAAAGTACATTTGTTTAATAATAATAATAATAATGATGATGATGATGATGATGATGATGATGATGATGATGATGATGATGATGATGATGATCATAATAATAATAATAATAATAATAATAATAATAATAATAATAATAATAATAATAATAATAATAATAATAATAATAATAATAATAATAATAATAATAATAATAATAATAATAATAATAATAATAATAATAATAATAATAATAATAATAATAATAATAATAATAATAATAATAATAATAATAATAATAATAATAATAATAATAATAATAATAATAACAATAATATTAATAACAATAATAATAATAACAACAACAACAACAACAACAACAATAATAATAATAATAATAATAATAATAATAATAATAATAATAATAATAATAATAATAATAATAATAATAATAATAATAATAATAATAATAATAATAATAATAATAATAATAATAATAATAATAATAATAATAATAATAATAATAATAATAATAATAATAATAATAATAATAATAATAATAATAATAATAATAATAATAATAATAATAATAATAATAATAATAATAATAATAATAATAATAATAATAATAATAATAATAATAATAATAATAATAATAATAATAATAATAATAATAATAATAATAATAATAATAATAATAATAATAATAATAATAATAATAATAATAATAATAATAATAATAATAATAATAATAATAATAATAATAATAATAATAATAATAATAATAATAATAATAATAATAATAATAATAATAATAATAATAATAATAATAATAATAATAATAATAATAATAATAATAAAAAGTCATAGTTTCTTAGGCAAATACATTGGAAAGTTAAATATCGATAGATCAATAATGTGCAATATGCTTATCTTCATTTACAAACATAAGTGAACTAAGAAATAGAGTATAATCAGATGAATTATTTGTTTCAAGCATTTGGTGCTGCATGGAAGGATGTACAGTAATAATACACTGGAATTTAAGGCAGGGAATTTGACATTAGTTATGTGTTTATTTCCATTATATCATTGCTAGTATTCAAGTTATTTTCATTAGATTTTCTTTTAAAAGTTTTAACTAGTAATACGATTAAATTACTTGTTTTCAGAGTCAACGCCAATGCCAGATCCTGCCGAAGATGAATGGTTGGCTGCGACAATTGCACATACAGGCTCTTTCGGTCCGAGACTCCAAGAAGCCCCGCACACCGTTGGTGAAGATTAGAACATCCCTCCGGTAACCATCAGGAAAAGTAGAAACATGAGGGAGGAGGAAGCAGTGGCGGGGTCTTAAGGCGTTTGCAGGCCATCCCCTTCATCATCATTATCATCACAGGCAAAAAGGGTATGTAGAAATGATCATGTTGACCTAGAATGCAGAACTATAGAGTCAGCATTCAAGGGTCGTATTTTCAATGGTAAAATTGAAAATACGGCTGGAATAATGGACCCCAGCGGGTTTCTGGATGAATGCAAGAGTCCCGTTGTTAGAGAAATTAAATCCACCTTAAAGAGGAACATGTCTGGATTAAAGATGAGTTGCTGAACGCCTCGTATTCAATTCAAGCACCTGACCATGAAAAGGTGGAATCGGTTTATTTTAATTCCAGGACGAATGAGATCCAACAATCATCTAACGCGGATGACATCTTCCTTGCAATGAAAAATGAAATTTTAGAATATCCGGCCTGTTGTGAAGGCAAAGCAAGCTCAAAGACTTTGTTCGCAATCCACTCGCTGGTAAACAGCGCAGCAGAATACAATCCTCTTCGCGCTTCAGGGTATATTGGGTTGCCTGCATGCATCAAGCGGAAGAAAGCTGTTGTCAAAATCATGAATGATGACGATTTTTGTTTCGCTTGGTGTATGTTGGCTTCAAAATTTCCCGCTACAGTAAATAGATTCCGTCCTTCATCGTACACGGGGGATATGCTATTCCAAGCATTCAATTATGGGGGAATTACAGTCTTGTTTCCACTAGATCAAGTTGGCCGCGTTGAGAAGCAAAATCCGAATGCATCTATAGCTGTATTTGCTCTGAATGCCAACAACTTGGTGGAGTCTATTCGCAAACCATCTGAGAGGAAGGCTAGCCAGGTTAACCTGCTAATTATCGAATTGGTGACAAGTCTCATTACAGCCTCATTACGAACATATCAAGGCTTATTAGAAGTCAGATAACTAAGTACAGCCGGGAAATGTGGCTATGCGAGGTGCATGGCAAGGTGTGTTATAATGAGGATGCCTTCAGATTGCATAAACTGAAATGCAATAAATGTCATACACTCAAAATGCCTGTGCAGGGTGAGCGCTTGTCATTTAATGCAGATTCTAAGTCTGCTCCTGTACCTTTTGTTATTTATGCATACATCGAATCTGTTTTGAGGAAGGTTCACTCTTGCGAGCCCTCAGACGTAGAGAGCTGGACCCGATCCATACAAGAGCATGAGGCGATATCTAAAGCGCTGAAAGGTATATGTAGGCATGATCGGTCTTTGTCGAGATTTAAACTCTTCAGAGGTGCCAATGCACTCGACGACTTCTTCAGCGAGTTTAGGAAGATTGGTGATGAAGTCATTGGGGTGTACAAACAAATTGTGCCACTGCAAATGACGCCCCTGAATGAGTTGGATTTCAACAATACTAATCAATGCCATATATGCAGGAAAGGTTTTGTTATAGATGATATCAGGGTGAGGGACCATTGCCATATCACTGGAGCATATCTTGGAGCGGCGCATAATGCTTGCAATCTGAATAGGAAACTGCCGAATATCATCCCAATTTTTTCACTGATTAAGCAATTATGATAGCCACTTCTTGATTAGGCACATGGCTTATGACAATGGGAACATTTCATGTATAGCACAATCTTCGGAGCGCTATATTACATTCACTAAAAGGTACAACAGCATACAATTCAGGTTCCTCGACAGTTACAAGTTTCTCGACGACAAGTTATCCAGCTTAGCTGATATGCTAGATGATGATGACTTCAAGGTCACTATATTCCCCGAAATTCTTTATGTTGAAGGTACTCCATACATTAAGTGCATGGGCATATTCCTCTTCCGAAATGTCATCGAAAAGCTCGATGGGTGGGAGCTACTCTTCTTTGAGCTTTTCGATAGCATCCAGATAATTATGAGGGAATATCCCCTTGCACTTCATCAGCTCCAGATGTTTTGTGTTCACATACTCGGCATTAGTGACCTCAAGGTGGTTTCAATTTCTCTAATAACGGGACTCTTGCATTCATCCAGAAACCCGCTGGGGTCCATTATTCCAGCCGTATTTTCAATTTTACTATTGAAAATACGACCCTTGAATGCTGACTCTATAGTTCTGCATTCTAGGTCAACATGATCATTTCTACATACCCTTTTTGCCTGTGATGATGATGATGATGATGATGATGATGATGATAATGATGAAAGGGATAATCTGCAAAGGCCTGAAGGCCACGCCACTGCTTCCTTCTCCCTCTGGTTTATACTTTCCCTGACTGTTGCCGGAGGGAGGCTCCCATCTTCCCCAACAGTGTGACGGGGCCTCTTGGAGTCCCGGGCCAAAACTTCACGCGTTGCTGGTGGACGCTGGAACTCCTGCTGCATGGACAGCGGTTGAGCATCTTTAATACAAGAAACAGTCAACTATCACACACTAGTGAAGAAAACCATACATCTTGGAGACAGATATCCGTAAATAATAGACATGCAGTGCCTTAATAATAATAATAATAATAATAATAATAATAATAATAATAATAATAATAATAATAATAATAATAATAATAATAATAATAATAATAATAATAATAATAATAATAATAATAATAATAATAATAATAATAATAATAATAATAATAATAATAATAATAATAATAATAATAATAATAATAATAATAATAATAATAATAATAATAATAATAATAATAATAATAATAATAATAATAATAATAATAATAATAATAATAATAATAATAATAATAATAATAATAATAATAATAATAATAATAATAATAATAATAATAATAATAATAATAATAATAAATAATAATAATAATAATTAATAATAATAATAATAATAATAATAATAATAATAATAATAATCATAATAATAATAATAATCATAATCATAATAATAATCATAATCATAATAATAATAATAATCATAATAATAATAATAATCATAATAATAATAATAATAATAATAATAATAATAATAATAATAATAATAATAATAATAATAATAATAATAATAATAATAATAATAATAATAATAATAATAATAATAATAATAATAATAATAATAATAATAATAATAATAATAATAATAATAATAATAATAATAATAATAATAATAATAATAATAATAATAATAATAATAATAATAATAATAATAATAATAATAATAATAATAATAATAATAATAATAATAATAATAATAATAATAATAATAATAATAATAATAATAATAATAATAATAATAATAATAATAATAATAATAATAATAATAATAATAATAATAATAATAATAATAATAATAATAATAATAATAATAATAATAATAATAATAATAATAATAATAATAATAATAATAATAATAATAATAATAATAATAATAATAATAATAATAATAATAATAATAATAATAATAATAATAATAATAATAATAATAATAATAATAATAATAATAATAATAATAAAAATAATAATAATAATAATAATAATAATAATAATAATAATAATAATAATAATAATAATAATAATAATAATAATAATAATAATAATAATAATAGTAATAGTAATAGTAATAGTAATAGTAATAGTAATAGTAATAGTAATAGTAATAGTAATAGTAATAATAATAGTAATAATAATAATAATAATAATAATAATAATAATAATAATAATAATAATAATAATAATAATAATAATAATAATAATAATAATAATAATAATAATAATAATAATAATAATAATAATAATAATAATAATAATAATAATAATAATAATAATAATAATAATAATAATAATAATAATAATAATAATAATAATAATAATAATAATAATAATAATAATAATAATAATAATAATAATAATAATAATAATAATAATAATAATAATAATAATAATAATAATAATAATAATAATAATAATAATAATAATAATAATAATAATAATAATAATAATAATAATAATAATAATAATAATAATAATAATAATAATAATAATAATAATAATAATAATAATAATAATAATAATAATAATAATAATAATAATAATAATAATAATAATAATAATAATAATAATAATAATAATAATAATAATAAAAAGTCATAGTTTCTTAGGCAAATACATTGGAATGTTAAATATCAATAGATTTATAATGTGCAATAAGCTTATCTTCATTTACAAACATAAGTGAACTAAGAAGTAGAGAATAATCAGATAAATTATTTGTTTCAAGCATTTGGTGCTGCATTGGAAGGATGTACACTGGAATGTAAGGCAGGTAATTTGACATTAGTTATGTGTTTATTTCCATTATATCATTGCTAGTATTCAAGTTATTTTCATTAGATTTTCTTTTACAAGTTTTAACTAGTAATATGATTAAATTACTTGTTTTCAGAGTCAGGGCGAATGCCAGATCCTGCCGAAGATGAATGGTGTGGCTGCGACAATTGCATATACAGGCTTTTTCGGCCCGAGACTCCAAGAGGCCCCGTCACACCGTTGGTGAAGATGAGAACCTCCCTCCGGTAACCGTCAGGAAAAGCAGAAACCTGAGGGCGGAGGAAGCAGTGGAGGGGTCTTAAGGCCTTTGCAGGCCATCCCCTTCATCATCATTATCATCATCACAGGAAAAAAGGGTATGTAGAAATGATCATGTTGACCTAGAATGCAGAACTATAGAGTCAGCATTCAAGGGTCGTATTTTCAATGGCAAAATGGAAAATACGGCTGGAATAATGGATCCCAGCGGGTTTCTGGATGAATGCAAGAGCCCCGTTATTAGAGAAATTGAATCCACCTTAAAGAGGAAGATGTCTGGATTAAAGATGAGCTGCTCACTGAACGCCTCGTATTCAATTCAAACACCTGACCATGAAAAGGTGGAATCGGTTTATTTTAATTCCAGGACGAATGAGATCCAACAATCATCTAACGCAGATGACATCTTCCTTGCAATGAAAAATGAAATTTTAGAATATCCGGCCTGTTGTGACGGCAAAGCAAGCTCAAAGACTTTGTTCGCAATCCACTCGCTGGTAAACAGCGCAGCAGAATACAATCCTCTTCGCGCTTCAGGGTATATTGAGTTGCCTGCATGCATCAAGAGGAAGAAAGCTGTTGTCAACATCATGAATGATGATGATTTTTGTTTCGCTTGGTGTATGTTGGCTTCAAAATTTCCCGCTGCAGTAAATAGATTCCGTCCTTCATCGTACACAGGTGATATGCTATTCAAAGCATTCAATTATGAGGGAATTACAGTCTCGTTTCCACTAGATCAAGTTGAGCGCTTTGAGAAGCAAAATCCGGATGTATCTATAGCTGTATTTGCTCTGAATGCCAACAACTTGGTGGAGTCTATTTGCAAACCATCTGAGAGAAAGGCTAGCCAGGTTAACCTGCTAATTATCGATATTGTGACAAGTCTCATTACTGCCTCATTACGAACATATCAAGGCTTATTAGAAGTCAGATAACTAAGTACAGCAGGAAAATGTGGCTATGCGAGGTGTGCATGGCAAGGTGTTCTAATGAGGATGACTTCAGATTGCATAAACTGAAATGCAATAAACGTCATACACTCAAAATGCCTGCGCAGGGTGAGCGCTTGTCATTTAAAACATATTCCATGTCTGCCCTGTACCTTTTCTTATTTATACAGATATCGAATCTGTTTTCAGGAAGGTTCACTCATTCGAGCCTTCAGACGTAGAGAGCTGGACCCGATCCATACAAGAGCATGAAGGTATATCTACAGCGCTGAAAGTTATATGTAGCCATGATCAATCTTTGTCTAGATTTAAACTCTTCAGAAGCGCCAATGCCCTCGATGACTTCTTCAGCGAGCTTAGGAAGATTGGTGATGAAGTCTTTGAGGTGTACAAACAAATTGTGCCATTGCAAATGACGACCCTGAAATATATGGATTTCAACAATGCTAATCAATGCCATGTATGCAGGAAAGGTTTTGCTATAGATGATATCAGGGTGAGGGACCATTGCCATATTACTGGAGCACAACTTGGAGCGGCGCATAATGCTTGCAATCTGAATAGGAAATTACCGAATTTCATTTAAATTATTTCACTGCTTAAGCAATTATGATAGCCACTTCTTGATTAGGCACATGGCTTATGACAATGGGAACATTTCATGTATAGCACGATCTTCGGAACGCTTTATTGCATTCACTCTAAGGGCATAAAATTCAGGGTCCTCGACAGCTACAAGTTTCTC
>CM060947.1:113867631-113880852 GCA_030765055.1 Mantis religiosa
CATTCAGGTTATGTTGTATTATCAAGAACATTTCAATGTTTCTTTTCTAACTCGGAGGTTCGAGATGAGCCTTCAGGAGAGGGAGTCGTCGGGAATATTGTTATTGCCAGTGCAGATTTTAAAGCGGTTTGCTATTTTAAAAGTATGACATGATGTTTCAATATCTTGTTAGGAAATGTCTAAGTAAGGGGCCAAACAACAAACGTGTTGCTACAGGTCAAATACTTTCACTCTCTTCGTTAGATTGTCATCAGTTGTTTACCTCTTAGTGTTCCAAGAATACGTATAGTCCAAGAATACCTACAGAGTTGTTATTGACATTAAAGGTTTTAAAGTGGCATGTTATTTCAGCGTTCCGGCAAATGGTATTCACTTTTATTTACAACATTGTATTTGACATCAACATAGCACCTGTATCGCACTGGAATAGTAATTATTTGCTAATGTTTTAAACAATTAACGATCCAACGCCTGCAAATGATTCAGAATAACATATATCGGAAACTGAGTGGGATGACTCCGGCGGTTTGGCCTGCGGTACGCATTTAGGAGGTCCTGATTCGATTCCCATTCCTGACCTTCCTCGCACATTGGTTTTTTAAAGTTTTTTTCCCAGTCTGCTGGTGGATGTCTCTATCTAAGTGCCCTGTGCGCTGTTATGGTTCCTTGAAGTATCCGCCTTTGACAACTCTCGCGTCGTCCTTACTCCCGCAGGTACCCGCTCCTGGAGAGTAGATCTAAGTAAAATATATGGAGACCCTGCCCCTTTGTACTTAAGCGGCGGCATCAGTACCGTCAAAGTAGTGTTGGTGGTGTGATAATTAGATTACTTTGTAAACCAATTAGCGGCATTAACTTTGTGCTTATGCGGCGGCTTGCTGAGGTTTGATTTGAGATATTGTGGTTTGTTTCCATATGAGTCACATTGTATGTAAGGTATATATGCACCTATTGAAAGGATATAAAGTAATCAGACACTCTCAGGTCACAGACTCTAGAAAAACAAACAATTATTTTTTCTATCCAGGAAGCTTTCTTCATCTATATAAATACATTTTCTCCTACCATAATGAATTCACATTTCCAAGAAATAACCTGGATTTTGGAAACGCGAAGTGTTCTCACAACTAGATATAAACACACATATTTCCATAACATGTTTTCAGAGCCAAAACGCATTATGGAGTGCTAATTTTAAAACCTACTGAGGGTTCACTAGGTGTGTCACAAGACGAGCAATCGATTTCAGGGCCTTTGAGAATCTTTCACATTACCATCTGCAAAAATATGTTTTCAGAGCCAGGGTCAATGCTGAGTGATAATATTAAAACTTAAGCATTGCCGTATACACAAACATGTTTGCAGAACCAGGATCAGTGTCAGACCCTAATTTTAAAACAGTGCAAGTGTTAAATAGAACAAAATTTGCCTTCTTAAGAAAGAATAACACTTGTTATGTGAAACAGTTTCTTTCTTATAATATCTTCACAAAAGCCATAGGCTCCCACCCAACACCATTTGTCATTTTGTTTAAAAATTACAGTCATGTAAACACCACAGAGGTCCCCCCCCATTTCACCTCCCCTTTGTTTAAAATCAGTCCATCATACACACCTGGGCGTCGTGACGCCTGTTAGAGACCCTTGGATGTCCTTGAAATTACCCTTAAACGTCTTGTCATCTAAAATCAATTGCCCTCTAAGGCTGCGAAGTTCCTAAATCGTAAACGCTTGTTTCCCAAATTTCTCTCCTTAGTCATCATTTAACTATATGTATAGTCACCGCCTATAACCTATAATTATATTAAATAGTATGAACAGTGATTGCTATTTCTCGGCTACAAGTCAATGTTGAATATCTTTAATAAATTGATCTGCCCCTATTTATCTTTTAATTTATGCAACCTGCTAAGTGACATAAATGACATACGCCTTCCACTGGCTGCTGGATATAAATTTATAGTTCGTAGTAGACACTTAATAATAATTATATAATTTATTTATATGATCTAATTATATAATATAATTTTATAGTAGTCGGTATCGTGCTTGAAACCAAGTTTCAAACACTTCACAATTAATGCAAGGGGCTTTATCTATTTGCGCCTTTGTCAATGCTTGTCATGAGTGAACGCTCCATTATCTAGGTATTCAGTATTTGAAATCTTTCAAACAATTTCGGAGGTTGGCATTTTTAACAATTTTACTGTGTTGTTGAAATACACACTCCAATTTATTTTTCTATTTAATCGAGAACTTAACACGCTCACAACTTCTTTGTCAGTAGAAGAAGTGAAACATAAGATTTAAGATGAAACAAAAAGTATTAGATTTAATATCGTTGACACGCTCCTAAAATGAAGGCTGAGTATGTAACATGCTTTTACAACACCAGATACTCGGTACAGACTATAAAGGCCACAAAACTAAGCATGATGCCTAATGATCAGATTGTCATTCTTGTGCTCAGAAGAGAACCAATAGCAACAATAATATATTAATAACTTAAATACAGACAAAAACATCTAGGATAAAGAAGAAGAAAAACATGCTACGTTATTTCGAACCAAACCCTCGCATTACCATATCTCCAGCAACTAACCCATTCGGCCTGATGCTACGTATTCTATGCCGCTCTTTCGTAAAGCATTCGTTTATGACCTTGTTAGTATTATGTGTATGAAAAGCCGTCATTTGTTTAAGCTTATCGCAACTTCTTGGTCCTCATTCAGTGCTATAAGAATGCTGGGTGCGTATAGTACCGAATAGAATGGCAGAGTTGCAAAAGCGGCTTTTGCGCTAAAAGGATCAATGTTTCCACATTAGACAACTAACTGCGGGTAGCATAGATAAGAATAAATAGGGGCATCTGACTCAACTTCTATATTAAAACATTTTGGCACTTCTTTTCTCAATATGTGATCATAAACCATTACAATCCATTAAGGTGTTTACTGAACGTGTAAACTGCCATATATATGCTTCCACTTTCTCTTTCCTATGGGTGAAACTTTTTTGCGAGCTGTATTTTACCTTGTGCTTTGTTTATCTCGTCCAAATTAGCCACAGATATAACAGACATTTTAGAACCAGCTTTCCAATCAGCAACCGTCTCGAAATCATCACTATCAGAAATATTTTACTATACATCCTCTTCTTTGAAGATACGAAAGTTATTGCTTTCCTCCAAGGCAGCATACAGTTATTACTTCCGGTTTTCATTATTTCTGCCTTTTCTGCTTTCGCTGTCTTTTCCATTCCTTATCTGAAGCTTTGTTTTCATGGAAGTTGCCATTATATATTTGTTCTGTTGTGGCGCTTTTCTACTTTATATTTGTATTCAGACACTATTGGAGGGCCTGGTATGGGTAATGATTCAATTTATAAACTAGGGAGTTATTTCAAGTATAATGATTCGAAGTAATTAGCACTTTTACAGTACAATAATTTACGTATTTCACAAAGTTCCACCATGTGGGGCACTGCTGAATAAATCGTTCACCGTTTTCCCTGTTGACTTATTATATTTTCAGGTCAGTGTTTGTAGCGTTGTTTCAGTTTTAATTTTTATAATGCACTAAGTCACCCTTGTGAATAATTTAGGCATACATATTTTAAACAGGGCGCGGAAATTGATAAAACAGAAGGCACATTTGCAAGCAGTTTCCTGGAGTACAGAAGATATGGGGCATGGAGTGTTTACTTATGGTCGATATTTAGATACGTTGTTGATATAATCTGGTTTTGTGAAAGGAAGGTATTGTCACGGCAACAGGCATAAAAGTTTCGGCACAAATAAGAAAACAGTCGGCGGATAAAGTATCATGATAATAATGAGCCTTGCTAAGCAGTTAATGATAGCGCGGCTATTGTAAACAAGCGCCGGCAAGCAGATATAACTGAGGTAAAGGACTCGCCGGAATAGATTAAGTTACGCTTCTAGAATGTGACAGAATATTTGGTTTCTTTATTCTTCCGGAAATTTCTGGACTGATAGAGATTGTTCGGGTTCTGGCTTATTGTAGAACAATCTAGAGTTACGAATTAGGATGTGACGGCTCGCAAAGTTAGTTGTTTTAAAACAGTGAGTTGTGAAACAGTGTTGTGAACGAGACACAGCTGGGATGTTATTGTAACGAGAGCTAATTTGCTGTCATTATTTGTTATTGTGATCGACTTTGGTAGACTGATGGTGACGTAACGTAATGCTGCTGTAATCTATAAGAGTGTTTCTTCCAAAATAAATAGATTTTTGATTTCTGCACAAAATCACAGTCACAGTATTTGTTAGATATTACCTGAGTAATTCAGATTATTGCGTGTTACAGATTATTTAAGAAAATCAATTTATGTCAACAACAACAACAACAACAACAACAATAATAATAATAATAATAATAATAATAATAATAATAATAATAATAATAATAATAATAATAATAATAATAATAATAATAATAATAATAATAATAATAATAATAATAATAATAATAATAATAATAATAATAATAATAATAATAATAATAATAATAATAATAATAATAATAATAATAATAATAATAATAATAATAATAATAATAATAATAATAATAATAATAATAATAATAATAATAATAATAATAATAATAATAATAATAATAATAATAATAATAATAATAATAATAATAATAATAATAATAATAATAATAATAATAATAATAATAATAATAATAATAATAATAATAATAATAATAATAATAATAATAATAATAGTTTAGTATTACCTAATGTAAGCAAAGTAAAGTAGTGAAACATGTTTGAAGGAAGAGTAGAGTGTTGTGTATGAAATTTGAATCGAGGTTTCTCTTCACTTACCTAAGCAAAGAATAAAGAAATCGCGTAAATGTAGGTGAAAATTTAGCATTAGAGCATTTGAAAACTGAAATCAAAACTCCAGTGTGGCATTTTAATAGAGATTTATATTGCAGAATGGCTTAAAGATTATAAAAGTAAAAGTAGCTATTTTTTTTAATTTAAGGTCGCTTTAACTTCCTGGGTCATATCGCGACCATTTTTACAAAATAATACAATTAGTAACATATATAAAAATTTACATTCAATATACAGGATTACAATCAAACATATAAAATATACACATTAATAACATTAATTATGAAAACAATTTACATTAAATACAGATAACTGAAAACAAAGACAAGAAAATATATTAAGTTAACAACACTATTATGCAAAACAAAAATTTCATTACTTTAACACCGTTACGTAGATTATGAAATACAATTGATTAAAGTATATTGCACATAATTTATATTAATTTCCAAATGTCTATATCCTTTAGGTAATTAAATAGATTGCGTCGCAATTTGAAACTGTTTAGCAGTATGGAGATGTCCTGTGGGATTCCGTGTTGTTTTCTGTTTCTTTCGTATTCATTGCATTCTATGAGAAGGTGGTAAATTGTAAGGTTTTCATTACATTCTTTACGCGTAGGCTGCGGCTGTCCTGAGAGAATATATGAATGAGGCTGGAGTGACCAATTCGTAGACGGGTGAGAATGACTTGTTCCTTTCTAGTAAGCGGCTTGGTTGGGTGAAGAGCGGTGGATCCTTTTCGCACTTGGTGTAATTTTCCTGGTTGTTGTTGATTCCATTCAGATTTCCATTTTTGTACTGGTGTTTTGGAGATATGATTTATAATATCTGAATATGGAATTTGGACGTTTGTTTGTTGGCGTAGTGATGTAGCGTCTTTAGCAGCTTCGTCCGCTCTTTCATTCCCTGCTATTCCTTGACGGGAAGGGATTCAAATGAAAACCACGTCTTTACCAGCATCGGTGATGTTACTGCATAGTGTCTGTGTGTCCTGAACTAATTTGTTGTCTGTTGCGTAGTTCTTATGCTCTGCAAGGTACTCAGGGAGTCAGAGCATATTGCATAGCAGTTGTGGTGTGCTGTCATTATGTAAATGCTTGATAAATGGCGTATAGTTCAGAACTGTAGGTGGAATAATAGTCAGGTAACCGCTGCTGTAGAATTTTATCAGGAGTTATTATTGCACATCCAGTACCATGAACCGTTTTTGATCCATCAGTGTAAATAAATTGATAATTGGGGAAATTGTTGTACATTTCATAAAATAGTGTTTGGTAAACAATTGCAGCGGTATTCCATTTCTGGTGAAATGTTAGGTCAGTATATATCTTGGGAATTTTGAGTTTCCAGTATGGTCCTTCATGGAAGTCCCTGGTCATCATGGGAGGGATATTTATGCTGTTAGTATTTAAATAGTTAGCCACTCGTTGATAGAAAGGTAAGGAGTGCTTTTTTGGATGACAGGTCTTGTTGCTTTTTGTATTGGGAAAAACATATGAATGGATACTTGAATGAGGTCTTGCTGCTATTTTGATTCCATATTTTATGCTTAATTGTATTCTCCTGGTGTTTAAAGGTGGTTGATTGGCTTCTATCAGTAGGCTAGAGACCGGACTGGTACGATATGCTCCTAATATAATCCTCATAGCAGAACTTTGAATCACGTCCAGTAGCTTAAGTAACGCCAGTGCTGCAGAGTTGTACACAATAGCTCCATATTTAAGTTTGCTTAGGATTAAAGCTTGATACGTCAGTTGTAGGACATGTTGATCAGCACCCCAATTGCGGTGTGATAATGTTTTTAATATGTTTAGGCGCCTTGAACAGTCTTCCTTTAGGTTCGAAATATGTGTTCTCCATGATAGATTGTGGTCGAAGATAAGCCCCAATAATTTCAATTGTTTGGTTGTTTCAATGGGTTTTCCCTACAGGTGGATGGTAGGGTTTGGAAGATGCATTGAACTTTTGGTAAAGCAAATACATTTTGACTTTTGCTGAGAAAAACTGAATCCTGTTTGTGATGTCCAAATTTGTATCCTTGATACAGTGTCTTGTAGTAAAGCTTGGGTGGTTGAGATGTTATTACCTTTACAGAAAAAGGTCAGATCATCAGCAAACAGGCACGCTTTTACAGGGGGATGAATAGTGTTCAGTATGTCGTTTATTGCCAGCAGGAAAAGTGTAACGCTAAGCAAGGAGCCTTGGGGTACTCCATTGTCTAACTTAACTTCCTTGGATAATGTGCCATTTGTACGTACTCTAATGGTGCGATGCTGGAGAAAATTCTGAATCAAATAAAGCATATTTCCTGATATTTTATTTTGTTGTAGTATTTGAAGTATACGTGTTCTCCATGTCATATCATATGCCTTTTGTATATCTAGACTAACTAGTATGAGATGTTGATTATGGAGAAAGGCTTCTCTTATTTCAGACTCAATCGAGATTAAACAGTCTGTAGTGGAACGGAATTGTCTGAAACCATATTGTGATTCAGAAAGAAGTTTCCTGTTTTCAATAAACCAACGTAATATTTTATTTATAATCTTTTCTAGAACTTTGCACATTGTACAAGTAAGAGATATTGGTCTGTAGTTGTTTGGTAGTGTGAGGTCTTTATTAGGCTTCGGTATGGGTATCACTACTGCCGAAATCCAAAGATTAGGAAATAAACTATAAGACCAGATATGATTGAATATTTGAAGAAGATATATATGTCCTTCAATTAGTAGTTGTTTCAGCATATCATAGTGTATATTATCTGGTCCAGGACTGGAGATTTTGCATAATGCGAGGGCATTTTCATATTCATAATATTCGATGGCCTCATCAAAGTTTTCGGTACTGTCATTTACAGGTTCGTCAGGTATTGAATCATTTTTCATTTTAAAGGATTTAAATTCGTCCTCATAATTAGCATCGGATGATGTAGATGCAAATGAATCTGCTAAAATGTTAGCTACTGACTGTGAATTGGTGATAGTTGTTTTTGAGTCAGAGTCTTTCAAAACGATTTCTGAGTTATATTTAAACCTGCCTCTAATTTTCTGGATATTTCCCCACACTGTTTTCTGAGGGGTTTGATAGTTTAAGGATGTGACAAAATTCAACCATGAATCCTTTTTACTTTGTTTAACAGTTTTTCTTGCTTTAGCTCTAGCGTGGAGATATTTAAGCTTATTTTCTTCATTAGGACGGCGTCTGTATTGGTAATATGCTTTATACTTAAAATTAATGGTTTTTTGGCATTCACTGTTCTACCAAGGAACCGTTTTCTTGTATGGGGCTATTGTAGGTATAGAAATATTTGCAGATTTTAGAATAAGTTCACTGAAGTTTTTAATTATTTCATTAAAGTTAGTATGAATAAATTCAGTGGCAGGCATCAGCTAGGTTATTTCTTTGGTTATAAAACTCTTAAATGCATTCCAATTAGCCTTTTTAAAATTAAATTTTGGCGTGAATGTGGTTTTCTGAGGACTGTCACTCAGCTGAGTAAGAATAATAGGAAAGTGATCATTATTTCCTTGAAGTTCTTTATAAATGAAGTATTCAAACAAATCTGGTATGTTTGGTGAGCACAAACTTAGGTCTATGGAGCTGAGTGTTCCATAAGCTAGACTGAAATGAGTAGGCTCCAGTGAATTGAGTAGAATTAGATCTAAATCGTTTATAAACTGTTCAATGAGTTTTCCTCGTGAATTGGTGGAGCTGCATGCCCATAGTGTGTTGTGAATGTTGAAATCTCCGAGAATAAGGTAAGGACGGGGTAGTTGTTGCTCCAGTTCATTTAGTTTTACAAGATCTAAACTGTGGCTGTTGGGGAGATATATATTACATATACATAGTTCTACTGTCAAAAGAACAGAAACTGCAGTAGCCTCTAAAGTAGTATTGAGCGAGATAGCACGTTGTGGCAGTGTTTCTTTAACATAGGTGACCACTCCACCACTGGCATGTGTACATTCTTCTCGATTTTTATTATAGGCATTGTAACCTCTTAATGGAGCAACATAATCATGCTTAAAATTTGTTTCTTGCGCAGAAACAACTACTGGGTTATGTTTATTAATTAAGAGTTGGAGGTGTTCCAGTTGAGAATGAAATCCATTTATGTTCCATTGTAATATGTTGTGTTCCATTATATGTTATGGTTTTTAATTTTAAGGTTTACTATGTATAGGGCTTCAGTTAGATGGTGTTAGCAAAAACTTCTACTACATAACTATCAAAATGTTTAAGAAGCTGTGTTGTTTCTATTTATTTCGGAAAGCAGTTTCTTTCCTATACGGGTGTTTCGATTTTTCGTTGTTCTATTGGTAAATAAGGCATGAAGCTTTTTGACTGTATCCAGGAGTCCTTTCAAGTCATCAGTGTAGCTAAGCGCAAGTGATATTATACAGATGCTCCAACAGTATTTTCAAACAAGCGTTTGAACTGGAGGTAATTTAAAACGTAGTCGTCCGGTCTTTCTTCCATATTACTTTTTATTACAGGTATCTAGTCATTTATGAGCGAAAGGGAGTCAATCTTTTTTGGCTTTTTGTGTATATGTTTGTTTACTAGGTTAGATTCTGTTTTTTTCTTGTCTCATCTAAAGTCATTAAAGAGGAGTCAGATAGGTTTTCGTCATCATCGGTTGCAGATTCAGTATACTTACTGGATGTTGAAATAGGTCGCTTTTTGGCTCCTGTCTTAAGGTTTTGCCCTAAAGGAGGGAAGTTCAATTCTGTGTTAGGTTGTGGCAATGGTGTCGAAGGAGGTTCAGACTGGGAGGTACTATTTTCTTTTATAGAAACAGTTTCTAGTGACACGTTTTCTGTGTTTCCTGTGTCAGTTTCAATTATTTCTGCGTTGCCTTTAGTTTTGTCATTTACTGGCATGACTGAGGTGTGTCTACTATCTCTTTCAGATGAGCAGCTAACCATCTTATCATTTATTTCATCTGACGACTTGCACTGTTCAGCTAAATGTCCTTCCATTTTACATGAAAAGCAGGTAGGAACATCGGAAGAAAGGTATATCCAATACGAAGTATCCTCATTGTTTATCTGCAAGATTTCAGGTAGCTTGGCAAAGTCATCAGGTTTTACATACATTTGTCGGCGAAAACTCATGATGTGTGTATATCCAGGGATAGTTATTCCCGCCCTGATATACGATATAGATGATACAGACTTAATTCCATGGGCCAGAAGTTGTTCTTCGATAACATGATTGGGAATAACAGGGCACACATTAGAGAGTATCACTTTTATTTTTAGTGAGAAGCGGCCTAATTTCCAAGTACAAGTTGTTCACCTTTACGTTTGGGTGTTTAGATACCAGTTCATCTACCAGTTTTTTACTGGCGAGGTAGATACAGATTCTGGAGTTCGATATTCGAGATACAAATCGAATGTTGCTGGGGTTAGTTAGGTTACCTATTGCTGTTACGTATTCTTTAAGTGTTATGCCGTCGTGGGCTTCGATTATTATGGCTTGTTCTTTATTGGGTCTCGTTTGGGTTATAGCTGAATAACTGGGAGCTGAGTTATACATTATTGGGTTGTTCACATTGCTTTTTTCAGCATCTTGTTTTGGTAGGCCTGTGGCCGCCATAGAAGAGCAAAACTATTGATTTTATGTATATATTGATACGCAGTTGATTAATCGACAACTGGCATATAATTTTCACTAACCTCAGCCCTAACGCTGATATAACTTTATTGAATTACTACTGAAATATAATTGTAACAAGGTTACGTTTATTTACACAGCAACTGCAGTAGACGTTCTTGTATAATTCGTAGAATGACTACATATAACACTGTTGTTCTTGAAATATAACTCTTAGAACAGGAGTATTACAAATTCTGTTAAGCCAAGGCCACGACCTTCACTTGTTCTCTGAAAGTAGCTAATTGTTTTATTGGCAATATATACTCTTCACAACATTATTGTTCCATACATGGCGTAGCGGGCTAAGGCAGCATGCCTTGGTCCCTAGCCAAGGAAAGCGGCCCGGGTTCGATCCCACCCATGTGGTGCGGAATTTATACCGCGGGTATAGGACCGGCGCCCACTCAGCATCGTGAGGAAAGTGAGGAGCTTACGCTAGGTAAGCGGCCTTGTTGACGGAAACCAGCATTCCGGCTGGGGGATGCCGAGATTGCTGACCTCATCTCCTCCCCGTATCGGTTGGATGGTCGTCCACCTCTGCCGTGCGTAAGTGGGCGTGAGGCCGGCAGTTGGGTTGGTAGGCCTTGGCCCTCTAAGGGCTGTCGTGCCATGAGGGGGGGGGGGGGGGTACGTGGATTGTCACCAAATGCAACTGTTCCTTAGCTCACAGATTAATTAATAAAATATACAGCCAGAATCAGAATGACTGCTACTTTTATCGGTAGTATTAGAAGAAGTTGATCTACTAAGGTTTGTTTTCAGCTTGACCATGGATTCACTAAATGTCAACGAAAGAAGCAGCATAAAATATAAATTTCACTTTCTCATGGCGAGCGCCCCCTAGTTACTGAAAGTTGTATGTCTGGAAACCTGTCTTCCATTGACAACTACAGGGCCACAGTCACTAGCAGAAAAGGTTGCTCAGCAATACCACAGTTTGTTATTTGATTCTTTTAGTGATCTTTATATGGTAACAAATAAACAATATCCTTTGTGTGGATTTATGAGGGAAAGGTTGCAATAAACAAACTCCGCTAAAATGGCAATGCATCAGTAAACCATTCTCTGCAAAAGTTCTGTTGTGATTAAATAGGTTTTATTAAACCTTTTGAACGGGTAAACCTTTATTCTTCATAGAATATATATAGTGTTTTTTTAGTAATGTGACTTTCACAAAGTACGAAGTAAAACACAAAAATAAAGAAAAATCAGAAGCCTCCCAAACAGTTTTGAGGAAACAGTGTCAGAAATATCTGTATAAAGTTGGTAGGAAAGAGCTCTGCTTTGAACTGGATTGTGCTGAATAAAGTGAGGAATCGCAGGTTTTATTTTTTACAGGTATTTCCCGTGAGTATTACAATATTCCAACATTCCTTAACTCTTTACCTTCGCTTTCCATCATCACCTTCATCGCTTAATCCTCTTCACTCCACGGACATAACTCAATATATTCTTTCCTTTTTTCTACTTCTTTGCGCTCCTATATTTTTCGTGTTGTTATTCTTCGCCTTCTGTAGTCTGATTTTCCTAACCTGTTTGCATGCCAAGCCTTGCAGCATATTTCCATACCTTTTACTCAGGATGCTACATAATTTAGTTGCACAAATTCTAAGAGAGGTTCACCTAATATATACAGGATGTTCCTTTCTGTTCCTACATTCGATAAAAAATAAGATAAATAAAATAAAAATATGAATATAAATCTATATAAATAAATATAAAATAAATCTAAATATAAGACTCCAACATGTTTATGTTTAATTTTCATCCGTAAAGCGTCCTTTGATTCTGCAACTACTACTTGGTCGTTCGCGTATATAATATAGCGTCCATTGCTTTTCCATTAATACTAAAACACTTAATAAAACTATTTTGACAGTTCCTAATGGCATCCTCTATATAAATGTTAAATAAATTTGGTGGTCAGTGGACATCCTTGTTTGACCCCTTGATTTATATTTAATGTGAGATTGCTGGTATTATTCCTTACATTCATTTTTATGATACTTCCTATACAAATTTTCTTTGTTATTTCTATTAAATGTGCTGGTACTTCTCTCCATTCCAATTATATTCCATAAAATACTCCACTGTACACAGTCAAAAGCTTTCTCATAATCTATAAATAGTAATTGTGTTTCTTATTTAATTTCTGGTATTTTTTCTATTTTTATTGCAGGGTATAGCTAGAGTCTATGCATGTCTTACCTTTACGGAATCTACTTTGATTTTCTGAAAGCAGGGGTCGAATATAGTAATTAAACGCCGGGTTATTAGTTTAGAAAATACTTTGTATGCGGATACTAATATACTTATTCCTACATAGTTAGTACTGTAGAGGCAACGGGCATAAATAGATAACAGACGGCGGATAGTATTTCACGGTAATAAAGAACTTGCATGAGCAGTTAACGATAGCGCGGCTAGTGTACACAAAGAGCCGGCAAAAGGAGATAAACATAGCGCTTGAAATAGGTGACTTTCCGGCCCAGATTTCACGTTTGGAAGGTTCTAGTTGTATCTTGATTAACAGATAAAAAGTTGTTTCTTTTTTGTACGAGAAACCACTCGAATTTATGAATGAGATATATAAGCGATTGTGACACGCCAGCGGACAGTTGTGAAACAAGAGTGAGTTGTAACGACATGTAACAAGAGTGTTGCTGAGTAAGCTGTTATTGTCATCGACC
>CM060947.1:113881852-113926852 GCA_030765055.1 Mantis religiosa
GTGAGAGAGTGTGTGAGTGAGAGAGTGTGTGAGTGAGAGAGTGTGTGAGTGAGAGTGTGTGAGTGAGAGAGTGTGTGAGTGAGAGAGTGTGTGAGTGAGAGAGTGTGTGAGTGAGAGAGTGTGTGAGTGAGAGAGTGTGTGAGTGAGAGAGTGTGTGAGTGAGAGAGTGTGTGAGTGAGAGAGTGTGTGAGTGAGAGAGTGTGTGAGTGAGAGAGTGTGTGAGTGAGATAGTGTGTGAGTGAGAGAGTGTGTGAGTGAGAGAGTGTGTGAGTGAGAGAGTGTGTGAGTGAGAGAGTGTGTGAGTGAGAGAGTGTGTGAGTGAGAGAGTGTGTGTGAGAGTGTGTGAGAGTGTGTGTGAGTGTGTGTGAGTGTGTGTGAGTGTGTGTGAGTGTGTGTGTGAGTGTGTGTGAGTGTGTGTGCGTGAGTGCGTGAGTGTGTGTGCGTGAGTGCGTGAGAGCGTGTGAGCGTGAGAGCGTGAGTGCGTGAGAGCGTGTGAGCGTGAGCGTGTGAGCGTGAGCGTGAGCGTGAGCGTGAGTGTGTGAGCGTGAGCGTGTGAGTGTGAGCGTGAGTGTGTGAGTGAGAGAGAGTGTGAGTGTGAGTGAGAGAGAGTGTGAGAGTGAGTGTGAGTGTGAGTGAGAGAGAGTGTGAGTGTGAGTGTGAGTGTGTGAGTGTGAGTGTGAGAGAGAGTGTGAGTGTGTGAGTGTGAGTGTGAGAGAGAGTGTGAGTGTGTGAGAGTGTGTGAGTGTGAGTGTGTGTGAGAGTGTGTGAGTGTGAGTGTGAGAGTGTGTGAGAGTGTGTGAGTGTGAGAGTGTGTGAGTGTGTGAGTGTGTGTGTGTGTGAGAGTGTGAGAGAGAGTGTGAGAGTGTGAGTGTGAGAGAGAGTGTGAGAGTGTGAGAGAGAGTGTGAGAGTGTGTGAGTGTGAGAGAGAGTGTGAGAGAGAGTGTGAGAGTGTGTGAGTGTGAGAGTGTGTGAGTGTGAGTGTGAGAGTGTGTGAGAGTGTGTGAGTGTGAGTGTGAGAGTGTGTGAGAGTGTGTGAGTGTGAGAGTGTGTGAGTGTGTGAGTGTGTGTGAGAGTGTGAGAGAGAGTGTGAGAGAGAGAGAGAGAGAGAGAGAGACGAAGCACAGGTATTTGTGTTTTCGATATATTTTCATTATAAAAACTTTAGATCAATGTGATAATGACCCTTTCTAGGTGCACATTACCTGATATAAAATAATTTCTGCACAAATGTATTTTATTGAGATTACTTTAACATAATTATAAAAAACCGTTCACTCATAACAAATTATTTATTAGTTTATAATGCCTGCAGTTGCCAGAATCATATTAACACAACCATTGTGTTGGAAGTTTGTGCAGAAATTCCTATACATGCCAGTAAATCTACTGACATGGAGTGTTCTTTTAACCATACTTAAACACCCTTCTTCGGGCCAGGTTTAAGCCTGCATCCTTGGATCAGTAGGCCACACCATCCTGCTGAGTCACCTAAAGTATGATCTATCAGTGGTATTATAAGTAAGGAATTGGCAATGGTATGAGTAAGTTTGTGTAATTTATAAATGTGAGTTGGAATTAGAAATGCTAAACATCACCAACTAGAAAAGGTACCTCAACATGCTTCAAATATTAAGGACTAGTTCACATTATCAGCAGATATCCTACTGATTCTTGGTGCTCTTAGTGGTCTTGGCTGGGGAATCTGCAGTGTGGCATCTGTTGGTGGAACAATGGACTTCCAGATTGTTCGGACGTAGCAAATCAAAATTCATGAGTTGATCTTTGTGCTTATATGATGTTTTCTAGTGCATTTAATTCAACTGTGAGCTTTCAGTAATTTGTTATTTGATGCAATTTCATGATTGGTAGACCTTCAATCTGTGGCATCTTATTTTTAGTCTGTCAAACCTTAAATTACACCAAATATTACTGAAAATCGCCAGTTTTCCCAGCTGAACTAAATATATGGCAAAACATATATGCAGAAGATCACCTCATGAGTTTTGATTAGCTGCCTCCAAATAATCTTTGGAAGTTCATTGTTTCACCATCAGATGCCATCACCCAGATTATCCAGCCAAGATTGTCTACAGCATCAAGAATCACTTGGACATATAATGACTATGGGAACAAGTCCTTATTTCTCAAAACATTTTTATGTATCCTTTTTTGTTAGCAATGTTTAGTATTTTTAATTCTAAATCATCTTTATTAATTTTCCAGGGTTCCATAGTGAAACAGTTCTGAGAGCTTACATACATTAAATAAATTATAGACAGTTTGAAGTTAAATAAATTTATTTCTTTTAACACAGTGAAATTCAAGTTAATCATCCTCTTCTAATAATTATATTTACTTTATTCCATTAAATAAATAGTAAATAAAATGTGTCTGTTACTCTTCCATAGCCAGGATATCTTACGTACACAGGTTATACTGTAAACAATGGTGAAGTATATGGGTTATTAAGCTACAGGCAGATTTGTACCTTGAAATTTGGAAGCACACTTTAAAGATTTTTTTTTTTTAAATCACTTTTGAAATTCAGACTATTCTTTGACCTAGCAACAACTTTGTTGTTTGCCATTTTATAAAAGTTGACATTATAGGATCTGTAAATACTGGCAAGCAAGGAATTGATTAAAATCTTAAGTAATGTTAGCCACCCCAGGCATAAAACATGCCTCCTCTTCTGTATTGCCTTTCCAATGTTTGTGGAGATGCAGTTTTATATAACTGGTTTTCCAGGGCTTTAACTGCACGTTTACCACCCCAACTTGAAAATCTTCCTCTAACTACTATTGAAGGGTAGGTGAGATGTTTAGTAATACTGCTAAATCTACCACCTCTCTTCTTCATATGATGCACGTTGTCCCGAAGAAAACTGTTAACTTCAGCGTCTTTCAGTGGACTGGCAGATGTTGCTCTAAGTTCCAGTGTTTTTATGAGTTCTGATTCTTCTTTTCCACTTTGAAATGTATTCTGTTGTTGGATGTCTCCGCTATAATCTTTCTCTTCTTTAATATTCTTAAATATCTCTGGAGTCTGTCTATTGTCTTCCATTGAAAAAGAGATAATAGATAGATTTTTATCATTTGCAGATGTTCTATAAGACTCGGGTGTAAGAAGATTGCTGCAATGGGTACATGGCAGCTGTCTTTTTCCACCCCAGCTAGAAAATGTTTTCTTATCTATGCTTTCTGGTGTGTCTCTTTTTCCTCCCCAGCTTGAAAATTTTCTCTTGCCACCCCAGCTAGCAAAGCTCCGCTTCTGTGCATTTTCAGCTTCTCCAAATGTTTCGTGCTGAGAATGATCACGTTTACCTCCCCAGGTGGAAAATGCTCTTTTCCCACCCCAACTAGAAAATGCTCTTCTAGGTTTTTCTAGATTGGGAATTCGTTTTCCTCCCCAATTTGAAAATGCTCGCTTGCCACCCCAACTAGAAAATGATTTTTTAAGCACATGGCTTTCTTCCTCTTCAGGTTCAACTACTGGAACAAACAGTTCATAGTCATCACTTTCCTCACTAGGCTCTGAATCTAAGCTTGATCGTTTTCCTCCCCAGCTGGAAAATGCAGATGTTTTCTTGATAAGCTGTACCACAGGATCTTCTGAATTATATTTGGTATTCCAATTCTCGTTTCTTTTTCCTCCCCAACTGCTGAAAGCAGAATCTTTCTTAATGGGATTGAGTTCTCGAACTCCTACATTGGGTTCCACCTCATCTGAAAAGGAAATCACAGTCTTAGTAAGCTACAAATTGATTTTTTTTTTTTAACTTTTAACTGCTATTTATTGCAGCTCCGAGATATGGTTGGAAATGTGATTCCACTAGTTCCTGCTGCCAATGTCATTTTGATAGTGATTCTGAGTGGTGTTTATTGAGCATTCAGTTCATACTGAAAATGATTGATTATGCTTGCTATTGCTCAACATATATTTTGAGTCATGTGAATTGCTCAGCCAATGCAGCTCAATTATGTAAAGTACCTAGTGTGAATGTTTTGCCATTATGTGAGCTTACTTTGAAGGGTGACATTTTTTTCTTCTACATACATTATTAACATCTTTACACCCATTTTTTAGACAATTAACTAAGAGAAAATTTGATTTTGTCTTTTTCTAACATGAACTCTGAGTAATGGGTAGTCTTTTAAGATTACCAGAAACAGAGCGAGGGTTTTGGCTAATTTTAGAAAATTCTTTTTTAAACTTAAGTCATTGCATCAGTGCAAGTAGCAATGAGAAAATATTACTCTAGTAAGTGATACATTGTTAATTGGTTCATAGTTTGTGTCTTTTGGTACAAGGTAATATGATATTGTTTTCTTTACGTTGTATGCTGTTCATAAGTTGCTCTAGTAAATTATACTCCTTTCACTAAATGTTTGGTTGGTTAACTTCTTGCAGCATCAGAAAGTTACTGGCTTGAAGAGGGAAGTGGATTAGCCCGAATTTAGGTACTGTTTTGGGCATCAGAATTTGAAATTGAAAATTGCAACCAAATATCCAAGTAATATTTACATTCAAATAATAAATTCATAGTATGCTGTTCATTTAAACCTTAGTAGTTTAAATTCTGTGATTTTAATATTTAAAGTGAGTTAATGCTACATGAAGGCAATGAGTGCTGATAGTTAATTTAACCGATTTCCATAGAAATATGTGGATTAATATTGTAAGGATGGCTATGCCATGGCTGAGTGGTTAGATTGCTTGATTCTCACCAAGGTGGCATGGGTTCGATCCCAGATGACTGCTGATTGAGATTTGTGGTGGACAACACGGCGCTGGTGTGTGTTTTCTGTGGTACCTCTGGTTTCCCCAGCCATTATTACACAAATTACTCCATTATCATCTTTCCTTTCATCTACTTTGCCCTCATTCCGTTCATCTATTTCTCTTACTCTCATTCTGGGAACTGGACGGATCACACATCCTCGTATTTCTCTCTCTAATCCATAGTTGTGGCTCCCTCACCTGGCACCTAAAACGGATTGAGGGGTAGAGGACCATGAAACAAACAGGACTGTGTCCTGTACCAAGAGAAGAAGAAGGATATTGAAGGGATTTTTAATTGCAGTAAATACAGGCTTTCCGAACATATATCCACATATACAAGAGTAATTTAAAGGCAGCACGCACCGTGTACATTCTTTAAGAGAATTTATATATAACATTATATTTCTTTCAGTAATTCAGAACAGAGACATTATTTTATGTTTCTCAAACATTTTCTCTCTCTTTTTTTTTTTACTTTTTTATTTTAAGTGAATCAAGAGACCAAAATTTGGATTTCAACTTAAAAAGTTAATTGATCAATACTTTCAAGAATGGCTGCAAATGTTACTTAAATTTTTATTTGGTTAAAATTTCTATAGATATGTATTGTTTACAAAGAGTGATGATGATGTAAAAATCAAATATATTGTGTTTAACACCCGCTTTTATTACATGTGATATTGCAGGCAGTGACACTGGTGATACATGAGAGGAACATGAGCACTGGTGGAATGAGATGGCGGGGCAAACTGGAGATCCCTGAAAAAACCTGCCTTAGTGCCATCTTTTCCACCACAAATGTCACTTTGGGGTCGCTTGGGATCGAACTCAGGTACCTGGGTGAGAGTTGAGTGGTCTAACCACTCAGCCACAGCGTGGCCTATGATGATGATTATCACCATGGCTGGTAGCATAAGCATTTACTGTTACATCATAATTTTTCATAATCCTTGAGCCTTTTGTTTTAATACAATCCACAGTTTAACATGCCACCACCTTCATATATTTAGGAAGGGGTGAAGCAGCCTCTTCTAACTCCATTTCTTTTAAATCCGGCAATTTGGTTTACCAATGCTAATTTAAAATGAAGAAAAGGTTATCAGAATAATTCTGTAAAGTTATGTGTCCTTGGATGGCTAATTTTCCCCTGCCTGCTCATCCTTAAGTTTTTAATTTGACAAATTTTATCAAAAACCGTTGTGAATAGAATATTGATGTAATTAGATATATTTTTGGTGGAATATATCAGTCAACATGATTGACACTAAGAATAAATGGCAAAATTTTTCTTTTAGTAATACATGGCAACCAGCCCTTGGTAAATGGAAATTAAAGTATTCTATAAGCAATGCAATTGGAAAGTGCTATTTATTAATAAGAATAAATCATTAGTTAGCTGAAAAAGTAAATTAAATTTTCATACTTACAATAAAAGAAGGGCATCACATCAAACAAGATAAACATTGTCAATTCGTATCAGAAAGTTGCATGATAATTGTGTATTTTCTAGAAGAAAGAATGTAACTGATGCATAGGTATTAGACTTTATATCTTCAAAAGTTGTTTTTGTTTACAGGATTGTGATCATCAAATCTGTCAGGAATCGGTAACCCCTTTTGGAAATCCATATTATTTAATCTTTCCCTCGTGTACGTGTCGTCGGAAAGTTGAGCCGCCTTGTAGGCGGTGCTTTCCTGACTGTTACCGTGCCAGGACTAGGTCCTTTGCTGGTAGAACGGTGGTGGTTGATAGCAGATGGTGGAAAAACAGTGGGATATTATTTATTTAATCTTCTAGCAGTAAATAGTGTAATGGATTTGCTGGCAGGAAAAAAGGACAAATGGTTTGAATAAAGGATAATTTAGCCACCTGGATATAAAAGCATTAAACAGGTGGAGCTTGAGGGAATACTTAAAGTTAGAAAGACGATACTGTAATTAACAGATTAAACCAAGAAAATCTGAAAGAACCAGAAAATTTAAATAATTATTGAATGGCTACAAGAGGTTTTTATGTGCTCTCCTTCACAAAATTCCAACAAAAGAAATTGCACTGCATTGACTATTTCTAATATATCTTCTTTTTTAATTAACATACTTCAACATGCCTCAGTAGTGTAGATGGTAGCATGTCTACCTCACGTTCAAGAGGTCCCGAGTTCGAATCTCGGTCAGGGTGAGTTACCTGGATAAGGTTATTTCCAGGGGTTTCCCTTATCGTGAAAGACGAATGTCGGGTAACTCTAAGCTTGTGGACCTCGGACTCACTTGAGCATCATTTCACCCATTTCATTCATCATCTGATATGACTTAACGTTGGAGGACAAAAATTAAAAAAAAAATACTCCAACGTGTGTCATATTGGACGATTAATGAAATAGGCGAAATGTTGCTCAAATAAGCCCAGGTCCGTAGAGTTTAGGGTTACCATATATTTTGTCTATAAGGAAAACTGCAGAAAAACCTTATCCATATAACTCATCCTGACAATGATTCAAACTTAGAGCCTCGTGAATGTAAGACTACATTCAAGACATACTACCACCATGCTATAGAGGACTAATGTGCTGCAGTATTGCTTTATCTGTGCAATATTTTAAATCTTGATATAGTACTAGATAATTTTTTAAGCTTTTCCTTTTCCTTTGTTTTAATCTTACCTCCATCTCTCTCACTCCTCGTTAAATCATCTGTGTTCTTTGCAATCAGCTGCAAAAGAAATCAAATTTTATATATTAAAATAAATTCCAGCCGTATTCAAGACATTAGATAAGGAATTATACAAATATAGCTATTTGTAATGAAAAACTTCATGTATCTTAGGAAAATGGTATTAATTTTTTTTATTAGTTGAATTAGTTGAACATTTTCTTAAGATAAGTGAAGCTTTTTGTTACAAATAGTTATATTTGTATCATACTTGTTGCTTCACTGTAACTAGCTTCATTTTCTACGTAATTAGATAAGGAAATTGAGCTTTAGTTTACATACACTTTAATTAAAATTTTAATGGTATTTTCTGCAGTTTACTTTCAGCTGATTTTCTTTATTTCTAACTTCTGTATAAACTAGTTGAAGAAATGAGCACTTGATAAACCTGTCACAACGTAATTTTTTGGGGGGTGGGAAGGAGTGGTGTTTGCTTTGTAGAGAAGCATGGACAGCAGAGTTGCCAGTTCTATATGTGCTAGTAATTATAACAAGTGCCCTATTTACAGCTTTTACCGACCTTCGATTTGGACAAAAAGAACACTTTGAAATGTTGAAGTAACGTATGCTGTTTAATCCATTTGCTAAGTTGCCAAGATGCATAAGATTCTAAAGTTCAGTTAAACCATCTTGATTGCTAGAGCACCGCTAGAACACCAACATACAAGTCATACCCACTAGAAGAACTAAGCTCAGCAGCTAAACAAAGGCGTTACACACATACACGCTTTTAAATTAGCATACATATGTATATACTTTTTATATGCTATTCTCTTTCATTTTAAGACTAAGTTGTTATAATAAACACAGACCAGTTCTCAGTGTTTTACTACTACTATTATTATTATTATTATTATTATTATTATTATTATTATTATTATTATTATTATTATTATTATTATTATTATTATTATTATTATTAATATTATTATTATTATTATTATTATTATTATTATTATTATTATTATTATTATTATCATTATCATTATCATTATCATTATCATTATCATTATCATTATTATCATTATTATCATTATTATCATTATTATTATTATTATCATTATTATCATTATTATTATTATTATTATTATTATTATTATTATTATTATTATTATTATTATTATTATTATTATTATTATTATTATTATTATTATTATTATTATTTTATTATTATTTTATTATTATTATTTTATTATTATTTATTAATATTATTATATTATTTTTATTATTAATATTTATATTATTAATAATTATTATTTATTATTATTTACTTTCATCCCCCACCAAACCAAAAAAGCACACAGCTATTGAATGTGACCATGGCCAGTATTGCAATCAGAATAAGTTGCTCCATCTTTTAAACTTAATTGAATTTATTGGTTTATCGAAGTCAATATCAGTGAACAATTTTAAATGAATCGTGGTGTTCTTACCAGCATAGGTCCTTCTGCTCCAGAAGCATAGGTGGGTATTTTCACTTCTGTACGATCAGGAATTTGGTCTTCTTTGTCACTGTAAATGAAAATAAAGTATTAGAAATAAAAACTAATTGTGTGGAAATATGTATTGTTAATCTGAAATGGAGGTCAGTTCCATCTTCTTATCATTACAGATGTTTCTATGGTTTTCTCAGCTCTTGCAAAATTTGTCCCTACTCTCCTTTGCTGTGCTGTTATTCGTAATTATTTCATTTCATTCATTACATTTTAGATGCTGAGTTGTGAGTATTCTATATGTTTGTTATATTAAGGAAGCATTATAGTTTAGAGGAATTTTCGTAATACACACAATCATTTTGTGATATATTAATAGGTTTCATAGTGTCAAGATTTATAGGTTAGAGAACAATTAAATTGACTGATATAATCCACTGTTGAGAGGCATCTCATTTAACCCTCTATTAATCGCGTCGGGTCTGGGAGACCCGTAGCATTTATATAAATGCTGTAGTTTCTGAACGAATGCACCTACATAATTGCCTGACTGGGACATCTAACATTACACCTTACTCAAATTACATTACACCTACTCCCGTTACATGTTGATGACATGCTTTTCTTCATTAGTAAGTTGTGGAATGTTACGTAGCCAGTGGAAGGAGCTATTAGTTCATCATGAATATCAGTAAAAGGTATGATGTACAGAATCCCAAGGATTTGGAAGAAGTACATCATCTATGTTGCAATGATGATGCCTTACTGTTGGAAGACAATTTGTACGAATCATATGATTCTGATTCTCAAGATAAAGTGAAAACAAGATCATTAGATTCAGTAACAGTAGTTTAGATCTCAAGTCTACATGTTTTGTCGATCAAACTATCAGAAGGTGCCGAAAAAAGGCCTGAAATAATCATGCGTTACAATGATTCTAAATCTGGAGTTGATTTAGTAGATAAATTGTGTGCTACATATAATGTAGCCAGATCAACAAGAAGGTGGCCAATGGTAATCTTTTACCATATGTTGAATATTGCAGGTATTAATTCTAGTTATCTTTCTTGGAAACCAAATATTCCACAAGACAGGAATATTTGAAAGTACTGCCCTTAGCTTTACTGTCTCAGTAGCTACAAAGAAGAGCAAAAGCATCAAAGCTAGCCAATGATCTGAAAGAGCACCTAAAGAAATATAAACCTGAACAACCAACAAAAGATGAGTTGCCGAATGCACCAGAGTCACTGAAAATTAAACAATGTGAACCCTGCAGTAAAGACAAAAATAACAGCAAAACTAAATATGCATGTGAGAAATGCAAAGTTCCTCTGTTTGAGAAAACATGCCAAAATTACTTGCAATAACTACTTAGTTAGCGAAAACAGAGAAGAAATACTTGATGACTTAGAGTAACTGAACATTTCCAGTGACAAGATGTATTTTAAAATATGTTATTTTCTTTCCATATGTTGCAATACAAATTATAATGTAAACTTTATTCGTATTATATTTTAGCTGATGTATTTAGTATGATTATACTAATAAAAGTAATGTATATTTAACCTAAATAAAGCCAAAAATTGGGGAGAGAGAGAAAAATAAAAAAAGAAGAAAAAATACATTTATATAGGCATATAAATATAGTGCTGGCTTTCTAGACCTCACGCAACCAACAGTGTTCTGCCAAGGCACATGCCTAATGGAGGGTTAACAACTATATGTCACTTTATCTGAAAGTTGCAGGAGCCATAGTTTTAACAGGTTGAAACAATGGAGGTTTAATGAATTGCTTTATTTAGCTGAAATTTGCAACAACAGCATCATGTATAGTAAGTAGATTTTGGCTTTAGAATGTAAATGATTACAGTTTAATGTTATTATTATTATCAATATTTTAGTTTTTTAAATTTGTAGCAAATATCTTTTCTATTTTAACGGATACCCCAGAATAGTGACTCACAAATAAGTAGCTTCTTACTTCACCATATTCTTATTTTAAGGTATTGTTTTTTGCTTTCCATTATACTGAGGACTTGCAGAAGAGAAAAAGAAGTGTTAAATGGTAATTTTATTTAGATTATGTAAAGCATATTTTAATAACCAGACATTGAGAACAGCTTATATATTTATTTCAGCATATTTGTAAAAGGTGCTGTCATTGTTTTTACTTGAAATAGACAAATTTTCTATTTTTAATTATATAACAAACATTATTTATGCATACCTGCAAATCATTTTGGCCAAATTTGTCACAATCTGCATTTTTAAAAGCCCAGGAATATGATTAATACATTTGTGCTTTCCCTTTAAACCCCAGCCCTCTTTGCACTTCCTTTTTGTATTTTTTCTCAGTTTTAAATGTTTATGCATGAAGTTATTCCTTACATTTCAGTCTCATTCTGATTTGCATGTGAATAATCTAATATGCCATCCAAAGGTTCATATATGCACTTTCTGATTCACTGGCTCAGTAAAAAAGAATCAATCTATTGATAGATAGAGTCAACATGAAAAATTCAATGCCATGGCCGGGATTTGAACCATGGATCTCCTGGTTTCTGTCCAGTCGCTCTAACCCATTGAGCTACCATGGCTAACTTGCCATCACGACATTAAATTCTCCATTTGACTCGTATATTTTTCCCCGGTAGACCACTAGGGGCTCCTGTATTCGAGATACGTCATTTGTGGCGACTTATTATCATAAGTACTTGAGTCCCGGGCTTCATCATTTAACTTTTATTATTTTAGTTAATTGATGGAAATTAACTGATCTATGATAGATTAAGATCTATCAAAGATCTTAGCCTATATACGGCTAGAGTGAAGAAATGATTAATTTCCATCAATTAACTAAAAGAATCAATTTGTTTATGAAAGTCAGGGAATGTTTCAACATAAACTTCTAAAAACAAAAATTATTTAACTTCACTGCATTGAAGTAGCAGAAAGTGTCATTTTCATACTTCTGTGACAAATATGAACATTCAAGAAGCTTTAAAGTACATTTTTTTCACTAATTAAAATATTTAATTGCATTATCTTAGAAACAGTAAAAACTAGAGCTTTGACATGGTTAGACAAGAATATATATCCATGAATTAGTGAATGTAGGTAGTAGCCATATAGCCAATATAATCAATCATAAGGGTCATGGGATGCTCGGTTGATGAGGGACATACCCATTTCCTTTTTACTTTTGAGACACTTGGAAAAGCCAATAGAGTAACAGTTTGTTAATTATTTGTATATCTTGAATATTATATGCAATATTGAATATTCTTTGGCCAGATAAAATTTATTATTTTGTTCACCTATTTCACAAAGGTGGCGCACCATCTGTGATAAAAGCTATTAGAAACTTAAAAAGTTTTTTCTTGCATTGTGTTATATAATTGGTCTTGTACATGGTGTTGTTGAGAACGTGTGAGGTATCTTCTCCAATGTCAGTCATTTTATCTCCAGTACCAAGAAGGGTTTCCTTAAAGCTCCATCCCATATCCAGATATTTAAAGAGCTTGCGCCTAAACTTAAGCTGTCTCCAGAACCAATTCTGTTTTGCAGAATGCAATACGCTTCAGGACGGTAGATGAAACTTTTGAATCATTTTCTGAAGATAATGCTAGTTAAATTTTTGATGCCCCCTCCTCAAAAGAATGTATACCTTGCTTTCATTGCTGCACATCATGTAAATGTACCTGCGTTTATTACCAGTCATGAAGATAAAATTATCCTTAATAATAACTTTAGTCTTTGTGAATGAGATTAGAGTGCATCCAGGTATTCCAGTCTATTTAGAAAGTGCAGTGAGGGTAAATACAATAGAGTAATATCAAACTGGACCTAGAAACTATTAAAAGTGTAGATAAGATTCTCCATGGTGAAAAAATAAAAAGGAATTGGGTACACTTCTCAATTGAGCAATCCAACTATGCTCCAGATACAGCTCACGTTGAGCATTCTTTTTCTGGTTAAAAAAAAAAGAAATATATTGTTGACTGATGACATTAGATGCCATTCCAAGAGAAAGAAGGAAAAAGTACATCTTGTAGTTGCGTGCAACAAATAACTTTAAAAGGATGAAGTTTTGTGATTTTCGATTCTAAATAATATTGCTTTATAAAAAAGTAAACACTTTTTTCGCTGCCTATATTGCACATGTTAAATACCCTTTTTTAAATGCAGGAATATCCATTCTCTATCTCATTAATATAACAAATGCCGTGTGCTCTAGCTGTGGTTCACAGCTAAGGAATTCGCCTGGATTCGATCCCCCCGCCCCCTAGGATTGCGGATTTTAAGTTCCAGGAATAGTTAGTGCTGGTGTCCACTCAGCATCGCGGGGAAAGTGAGGAGCTCCGATAGGCAAATCCTGGTCTTGTGGACCAACGCTTTGGTTGAGGTATGCGTGGCCACATCTCGCCGTATCTGTTTAATGGTTGTCCAGCTCTTCCATGCGCATGAGGTCTTGAGCTCGGCAGACGGGTTGTCAACATCATGGACTCTCTGGTGCCACAGGATTTTATTTATTTTTATTATCTTAGATATGTTATCCTTTAATCAAAATCCTTAGAACCATTTTCGAGAAAATGAAAAATGAGCGAAACATTTTCCCTGTTAAAGGTAATGTGGGTTATGTAAGTTTCTTTAACATTTCTGAATGCCGCCTTAATTAGGATTTTTTTTTCAATAAAGATTTACGGTATTTGTCTTGCCTCTTCTTTTTTGAGTTAATACTGTTTAGGACACGCGCTCACTCTTTCTCCCTCTCACACACCTGTAACCTTTTTATAAACATGTTTTGCTCTTTAGGCTCAACGGATTTTAAAATGCGCATTTTCAGTGACATTTCGACATCATTTTTTGAGGAATGCAATAAGGCCTGTTACCAGCGTTGCAGTTAATTTAGGACAGTGTGAGACTAAAAAAGAAAGTAAACAACAACGGCAAGACGACCGTTAGCCATGTAGCCGGTCCAGACCCCATGGCTGTTCATTCTAAGTTTATTAGCAGCAGTGGCGGCTGGTGGGTTAAATTATTGGTGGTGCACAAATGAAAAATAAAATACAGAGTACTAATGACTCACCTATTTATACAGATTCTCTGCTCTCCTCTCCTTAGACCTGGCGAATTTATCGATAACTTTTGCGTTGAAGTCGCTGATCTTCATAACAAAATCTCTCAATTGAAAGCATTGCTAATGCTGACAATCGGTCCTGTGACATTGTGTTCCTAAGGAAAGTTTTTATTCTTTTTAAAGTTGAGAAACAGCATTCTGCTTCAGCGGTAGACATTGGCATAGTTAACAGTACTCGGAGGAGTTTGACAAATTCGCTGAATGTAGCACATAAATTGTTTTCCTTAATGAAGTCCATTAAGCACAAAGCGCCGGACATTCCACGAAATTCCTCTCGACTGTAAATTACAGTCAGTTCTCTACGAATTTTTGTTCCAATGATAAAAGGATAGAACCTTATTGTTTCTCTAAGGAAATCCTCTGCAAATGTCTTAGAAATTTTCTTGATGAAACAAAGTTGAGGCTACCAGATGCTCCGTGAAGCTAAATCTGTCCTTTGCTTCTCTAAGAATGTCACATACTTCAAGAGCTTCTCTTCTTTTCACATCATGATCTTCTATTCTTCTCCTCTTAATTGCAGTTTCTTCGTGTTCCTCGATATCCACGCTATTTCTTACCTTTTGCATAGCTGGGCGATGGCAAATGTTGCATTGCAGTCTCGTTTCTGCAGCTGATTGTACAAAATGTCCACACGTGGCATGATCTTGTAGAAGAAAGACAGCCAGAATACAAAATTATAATCTTTCAAAGTGGCCATAAACCCAGAAGCCTGAACAAGTGTGGCGTTGTTGTTTAACAGAGCTCTCTTCTGAATAACCTCCATGCATTTAATTAAATTCTCCCTGTGTTCGAAAAGCAGAGCACACAGAAACTAAGCCTGAAGGTCACGCTATAGCCGTTGCTAAGAGCAGGAGGAGCTAGGTTTATAAACTTCAATTTAAGCAATGTATAAGAAGCCACTCCCATCTCTTCACCTTCCCGCAAACCCCTCAGAGAGCCGACCTTTGGGCGATATCTTAGGTTAACTCTTCGCTGCAAACCTGCGGCTCCTACAGCTAACCTCTGTTTATTTCGACTTCTGCAGTCATGGGCAGCTGCAGACGATAAGCGTAATTGAAACATGTTTGTATATAAAACAATGCAAACAAGTACAGCTTTAATGTGCAAAGTGCACCTGTTGTATATCCAGAATCAGTGGGTGTAGCGCAAACCTGCAACCTTATGGAGGAACCGCCCCTGATTAGCAGGGTGTCTAGTGTACCCAGCAGACTTTTGTTAGAGATAATCAAAATAGTTGATCTCTTCTTAGAAGACAGCCAGAATGGTATATTTAAGTTAGCATGTTGCGGAAACTCGTAAAGCAGATACTTATACAAAAGGCTCATGAGACTGCTTTTGCTTTCTGTAAAATAGTTTTCTATAATATGTTCGCTGTTAAAATAAAATGTTACTCCGCATTCCGCAATGAGCTCCGCCTCTTAGTAGTTAAACACTACACATTTCATTTCCGCCTCTTAGTTTAGTTATACGTAATATCTGCGCATGCGCGCCCAAACAGCAATGTCGTCACCGGAATTTAACTGCCATCTTTGTTGTGACTCAACCAGTGCATTTTTGAACTTTCGAGAGTCATTCTTCTTACTGTAATTACTTTATAATGTTAATTCTATATAATAACGGCTTGAATGTTTGTTGAAAGCAGGTAAAGCAAGAAGCATAATAAACCGCGGAACTATATTGTGGAAGAACACAGGAGTATTAAAACCCACTAGCCAATGGATTTCACTTGCGCCACGTGCTTCCTTGAAATTTACGGTATTCTTACAGCGAACAGATTATAACTTAAAATGACTTCACTTACATAAAAGCAAAGCGTTTGAGCCGATTTACGTAATAAGACCAACATAGAGCGACATTAAATAAACATGTATTTAATCAATCATTGCTCCTTTACATTTTTAAAAAGAAATTACTGTTGTCTTGAGAACTGATAAGTTTGGAGCATAATTTCACAAATATTTTGTCTCCAGTCTATTGTAGACTAGGACTCTGGAGAGTTAGAAGTGCATTTGTGAACATTGTTAGCTTTTCTAGCCGCTCTTGAACTACTTTCATTCAGTTGATCTATATAACAAAGTTATGAAACAAATTCTGGCATTATGAAATCTTCAGAAAAACCTGTGTCACATGCTAACAAGCCTTGCGAGACCCTCAAATGACTACATTTGATGTTTGTAGAAAGAAGAGATAGCACTGATTAGTTATACATAACCAAAATGTTTGGTATTTTCTTTCTCTTTAGATTTATTTTGTGATCTGTAATTGCTTTGGTTTGTATCTGGGTTAATACAGTAGTACAATGCTTTTAAAATGTATGGTAAGATAATGGTAAAGAAACCATTATTATCCATGTAACTTTCAAATATTGTTTGTGTGTTCTTACCTAATACCAGGTGTGTTGTAGTTGCAGTAAGGGACGCCTGCTGTTTGACAGAGTCGTGTCTGCATACCTTCCTGAAAACGTCAAGGATCATTCAGTTTTGCATGTTAAATAAAGAAATGGATATATTATAACTGTTGCAAAACTCAATCATTATTTTGAATAGATACATAGGTGGTCTGAAAAGTTTCCGAACTAATAAGGATACAAGACATTTTTTTTTCAGATTTTTTTAAACACAGTTTTCTTGTAACTCTACACACTTCTCCCAGCGATGCTCCCATCTCTGTAACCCGTCCAAATAGTACTCGGCGTTTTTCTCTGCAAAATAATTGTTCACGAAGGTGATTGCCTCTTCAATTGACGAAAATCTCTGTCCTAGCGCAATTTTCAGATGAGGGAACAAAAAGTCGCTTGGGGCTAGATCTGGTGAGTACGGTGGATGGTCAAGCAATTCAAATCGTAATTCGTGGATTTTTGCCATTGCAACCGCTGAGGTGTGAGACGGTGCGTTGTCTTGGTGAAACAGGATTTTCTTTTTCTGCAAATGTGGCCGTTTTTCCGCAACTTCTGCCTTCAGCTTGTCAAGTAATGATGCACAGTATGCTCCTGTAATAGTTTTTCCTTTTTGAAGATAATCGATTACAATAACTCTATCACTATCCCCAAAAAATAGTCGCCATCCCTTTCCCAGCCGAAAAAAAAAAAACGCTTTTAGCCGGTTCCCCCTTTGCAGTCCACTGTTTGGATTATGTTTTTGTTTCGGGTGTATAATGGTGTATCCAAGTTTCATCTACAGTAATTAATTGGTTGTAAAACTCGGATTTATTGCGCCTAAACTGCGCCAACAGAACGAAGGAAATGCTCATTCGAACACGTTTTTGGTCTAACGTGAGCAAACGCGGCACCCAACGCTCGGATAGCTTTCTCATGTCTAAATGTTAATTTAATATGTGACAAACACGTTCTTTTGACATGTTCATAGCATCTGCTGTCTCTCTCACTTTAATGCTGCGGTCATCTATCACCATTTGGTGAACGGTGGCAATGTTTTCGACGGTTGGAGTTTTTGGACGTCCCGAACATTCATCGTCTCTCAAGATCTTACGGCCACATTTAAATTCAGCTGCCTAAAATTTCACTGTGGTAAATGATGGTGCAGAGTGCTCATACACAGAATCCAACTCATCTTTGACTTACGCAGGCGTATTGCCTTTCAAAAACAAATATTTAATGGCAGCTCGATACTTGATTCTGTTCATTTTCATAAAAGCACTTACATCAACTCACTCAGGACTCTTACTTAAGAGCGTCCAAAATGGCTGAAACTTTGGTGAGTAACTGTCAACAGATGAACAATGAAATTCACTAGCTCTTATTTACGTGTGCTGCCATCTTCATTTTGAGGTCGGAAACTTTTCAGAGCACCCTCGTAGAGTCAAACTGAAAAATGCAATGCCATGGCCGGAATTTGAATCATGGATCTCCCGGTTTCCGTCCGCTCTTAACGATTGAGTTACCATGGTCAACGTGTCGTCATGGCATTAAATTTCATTGGCTCGAATGTTTTCCTGGTAAACCATTAGGGGCTCTCGTATTCGAGATACACACCGTTTGTGGCGACTTACCATTAAGTACTTGAGTCCCAGGCGTCATCATTAAATCTTAATTATTAAGTTAATTGATGGACATTAATCATTCCTTCACACTATCCAGGTATAGGCTAAGGTTTTGGATGGAGTCAAACTGAATGTTGAATTGAATATAAAAGTGTAATGTTAATATGAAGAATTAGACAAATAAGGATTAATTCTTTTTCTTCAAGCAATTTCTATATGTTTAATTAGAGGTTATATATCTTTAAGATTTTGATTTTCCTTTGTGTTCTATGTGTTCGATCAGACCAAACCGGGAGATATGTGGTTGAAATTCCAACCATGGCATTGAATATTTCATTACATATAAGATTAAGTATAAAGATTTAATGTGTTTCTTAGCATATTAGAAGACACTGGCTTTATTTTGATGCCCATAATAGTCGTGTATTGGAATATTAGTAATGGAACTCCTATCTTTACATGTGATATTTTCAAATGTATTTCTTAAAGGATTTTGCAAAATTCAACGTCTGAAATCATTGTCTACATTAAAAGTGCTATAAAATTGCATGTTTTGGCTTTTTAAATACAGTCTATGTCTTGAAATATGAGGCGGTCCTTGCCCGTAAAGCACCTCGTTGAGCCCTCCCGGCACTCAACACCTCATAAGATATGACATGTGATAGGTGAGGACTACGGATGGGAGGTTTCCAACAGGTCGGGGTTTTTCTCAGGGTAGGTTTGCATGAGTACTCGTTTTTTTGAGTTCCAGGGAGTGGGTGCGTCCTGACAGGGTGTGGGTATTATCACATATAAGACACCACGACCTTTGAATACCAAGTTTATTGTTATAATTAGTCCTCTCCACTCGCCACTATTGACGATGTTGTTCGCACATTAGGCGCGAGATTTGAGACTTTCACGTTTTTGCGCGCATGACACGACTTATATGTATCGGTGTACGCGTTGTTCCTAAACGTGGGTAGTAAATTACTTCGCATAACGTAGTATCTCCGGAGGATTATTAAACAAAAGAACAGAGTTTGGCAACATCTAAATGACGTTGTAACGAGTGCAGTTTCTCTCCTTCGCTACCACAAAGTGTTCGATAACCACTTAATGTGAGTTACTCCGTCTATCCACGAACGCGGACTCTGATGAAATTTCTGTACTTGTTGCCTTTATCACACGCCGAAACAGAGTGATTTTGCTAGCAAACCTCGAATGTCGCCATTGCACGAATTTCCCCTTCCTTCCGCCGAATTTTGGACACTTTAGAGGTCACGTGACCGGTTGCTTGTCCCTTATAGGTTGTGTTTTATCCCTACTCTTGAATAAATAACAATTTCTAGTGTATGAGGCATGTATTCCAAGCGAATTTCTCTTTCCCACAGTCTAGCTAATTAATGCATAAGCATGTTTGGAACTGTGTGCCTTAGATTCCAGAGTCTATTCTCTCGTCACGTATTATTTTCAGGTCAATACTTATGCTGGCGCCGAGGGTCTACCCTTGGAGGATCCCACCTTTGTCGGCAAGAAATACCCAAAGAACCTGTCTGTGCGGAACAATGTTCATTTTTGCCCTCTCCCTTAAAACGTTGGGTTCCTGCTTTTAATAATATATATATTGGGATTGCCTGTTTAGTACCTGCACTTGTATGCTTAATCATTATACTATATTTATTATAACTTTAATTCCTATTGTGGCATCTATCCGCCCTTAATTATGCATGTAATCAGACTTTCGGGGTTATTATGATGATATAGCCTACCAGGGACGGTATCATATGCCCTTCTGATAATTTAGAACAGGGCTTTTATATTAAAAGTCACTTTCGAAATTCTCAGAATATCCCATCATTGTGTGAGCTGGTTGGTGTATGCGTGTATGTATACTATGATATGCGTCGTCGCTAGTGAACGAGTGGAGGTTAATTACATATTAACTTATACAAAACATTACATGAAGTACACAAACAATATTTCTTAAAACTATTATAATGGATCCTTACACAGTGGTTCAGGCTTTGTCCCTGACATACCAGGTATTTGACCATTGTCTCTCTGGCCTGCCGCTGTTCTCTTTTCCGGCCATTATCTCTACGTGTCCTTTATAGTTCACAAACAGGTTTTTCGAGCTTGGCAACCGCTCAACAAAGATATTTGTGTCACTAATTACATTGGAATTCCATTCATTCTTTCATTACCCATACACAATATAACACTCATATGAAACAATTATTCCCTTGGTTAACTATACAGATCACATAGTTTTTTTTTTATTTAATTTTTATTCCTCCATTTGTTACCTCATTACACATACCTTACTTTATACAAATTGTTTTCTTTTATACATATTATACGTGTACTTTCTGACCTAGCTACCAATTTCACATTCATTTGGGAGATTAAGGGGTCCTTTCCCAATTTTACGCTTTACGTGGGACTTGCTTAATGCTTTCTCGTCGCAACAACAAAGAAGGAGGGAACGAAAGAAAAGAAAGAAAGCATACTCGAAGGGACATACTTATTCATTTGATAAAACAGCGTTTTCTTCCCATTAGATTATCTGTTACAGCCTTATTCTCTCTCACTAATTTAATCTGAATAATTCTATCTCAATGCCATTCCCTCGCGACAATGCCTGACGGTCTGTGAGTCACGATTGTGTCGATTTACGCGCCTCCTTGAATGGGCGTATCGAGTCAAGATGGTATTTCCCTACTTCTCGTCCAGTTCTAATGTCACCTAGTCTAAATGTTCTGTCACCCACGCAGCTGATTATCTCCAGAGGTCCTTTCCATAACAGGTTCAACGTCTTATACTGTTTCTTCAGCAGTGAGGACTTGTCATAATTCCTAACCAAAACTTTGTCTCCTGCCTGCGGTTTCCAAGTATGTGCGTGTCTCGTGGCTTTGCTTTTTCGTTTGTTAATTCTGTCTGTTATTTTTTTAAAGGCTCGCTTAATTCTTTCTGCTTCCGTTTCTTCAATAATGGGTAAGGATTTTGGGACGCCCTTTATTATTGGGTCTGGTGACTGTCCGGTCATGAGCTGCACCGGCGGGCATCCATGGCTGGGGTGTACAGAATTATTCATGATCCATTGAACGTAGTGTAGATACTCAGGCCATCTAGCGTGCTTTACATGGCATAATATTCTCAGGTACGTATTCAAGTCGCGCATTGTGCGCTCGGAGGGATTACTTTGTGGGTGATAAGAGCTTATATAGTATAGTTTGACATTTGCTTCTTTGAGCGTGTTAACAAACTTATGTCCATGGTGTACAGTTGCATTGTCCAGCAAAATTGCATCCATCTTGCCATACCTAGGGATGTATTCCTTAACTATCTTTTCTGCGCATTTGGCGCTGGTTAACCTCTTTAGTGGGTACAGGGTTACAAACTTCGTCATTACGTCAACCATGACGAATATGTACTTCAGGCCAGTTCTACCTGTGGGCAATGGGCCATGTTCATCCAGAGCGATCATTTTCAGAGGTGAATCTCTAGATATGGCCAGCGGTGTTCTATCGAATTTAATATTAAGGGGCTTTGCCTTCTGGCAGATCTCACAAGTGGATATAATTTTTCGGGCTTTTCTTCCTAATTTTGGCAAGTAGAGGTGTTCCGATATGGTTAAGCACGTTCTGTCTACGCCTGCGTGAATTAATGCAACATGGTATGCCTCAATTACCAACTCCTCTAATTCGGCGGGTATATATATTTTCCAGGCAGGTACGTGTCTTCCATGTAATTTGTATATCACATTTTCAAATAACCCTAACTTTCCTTTGTTTTCTGGTCCAATTGGGGGCAGAGTTTCCCGAATTTTGGCCAATTTACTGTCGTTTCGCTGGTATTCCTCTAATCGTTTCAATTTTGTAGCCACTCTGTCATTCAGTTTTAAGTCTAATTTCATTATTTTGACTTCTCGTTGCGCACTCGGTACAGTCTCGGGAAGGTTCTCACCGATGCTTATCCTCGAAAGAAGGTCACTAAAAATATTACAGCTTCCGGGGATGTGCCTTATATCTACACGGTATGACATTATCTCGTGGATATACCTTGATATTTTTCCACTGGTCATCTTACAATTCTTTATAAATGCTAGGCTCACGTGGTCGGTGTATATGATGACTGGTCTGTTATAAATATAATGTTTGAACTTTTGTATTCCGTAAAATATAGCACCAATCTCTTGCTCAGTAACACATGCGATTCTTTCAGCAGCGTTTAGCGACCTTGACGCTGTCGCAATGACGTGGAGCTCCCCTTCGGGGTATTCCTGGGTTAGAAGGCACCCGTATGCAACCATTGAAGCATCGGTATACATAATGAAAGGCAAGTCCGCTCTGGGGCGTGTTAATAATATTGAGTTGGCAAACAACTGTTTCAATTTATTGAACGTATTCTCCTCTAGGTCCGACCAACTCCATTTAGTGTTCTTTAACAACAGTGCCCTCAAAGGAGCCGTTTCCTTGGCATAATTTATTAAAAATCGGCTCTGGTATCCTAACACACCTAAAAACTTCTTCACTTGTTTCGCATTCCGTGGTCGCGGTATTTTCAAAATGGATGCTATGCGTTCCTTATCCGGTGATATAGTTTCACCTGAAATTACATATCCTAAAAATGTTACAGTCTGTGCGAAAAACTTGCACTTGTCCCAGTTTAAGGTTAGGCCACACTCTCCAACTCGGTCTAGTATCGTTTCCAGATGGTCCAGGTGTAAGTCGGTGTCTAGGTCATGCACTAATATGTCGTCCACATATTGGGAAATGTAATTTCCAGTATTTGTTCCAAATACAGCGTGCATGGCTCGCAAGAAACCACTCCCTGAGACGCACAAGCCGAACGGGCATCGTCGAAAGCAGTACACTCTTCCTTGATGGATGAATCCTAGGTATTTCCGCAATTTTGGCTCTACTTCAATTTGTAAGTATGAGTTAGTTAGGTCGAGAGATGTAAACCATTTCTGTCTCCCGATTCCGGCTAATATTTCCTCTATGTTTTGCGTCCTGGCATTATCAGGCTTGATAAATTGGTTCAAGTGTCGCGCGTCGATAGTTATTCTGACTGTACCGTTCTTTTTCTTAACAATACACAGTGGTTGTACGTACGGTGTGTCCGAAACTTCTATTATTCCGTCCTGCAACATTTCGGTTATCTTTTCAGATACTGCCTCCCTTATTTCCTGGGGTATAATCCTACATTTGTAGTGGTTGATTGGTACTTCAGCAACTTCAAATGAATATGTAAACATATTGCATCTGCCAGTTCTAGCGGAAAAAATATTTCGGTTTTTTAACAAAATGTTTTGCAGTCTCTGTCGTTGTTCTATGGAAAGTTGGGTCAGCTGTCCGATTCGTGTTTCTACCTGCTCCGCGAAGGTCTCTTTTGTCTCCGTCTGTTTATGTCTGCCCCTCTCTTCTGCGTGCATTATGCCATCAGCTGTCTTGCTCTCTAGGTCACTGCACTCCCGTCTATTTTGTAAACATTGCAGACTTCTATTGTTTACTCCATCGTCATTCCCAATATGAATGGCTTCTACGTAAAATTCTTCGTCCTGTAATCTGCTCTCCCCCTCGGACAGGTGAACATGACTTTCCTGAGGCCCAGAGATAAATGGAATTTCTACCTTAGTCCCTGATATATTAAATGTGATTTGGGATTCTTTGTAATCAATGTTTGATTTCAACATGTGTAGTAGGTCGCTTCCTAAAATAATATCAGTTGCGAGTCCTCTCACGACAAAACATACAAACTGCATTTCGTTGTTTTGCACCCTGGTGTTAAGCAAGATTTGTTTAGTTATACGTTGCTTTGTCCGTCCAATCGCGCCACTGCATACTGCATTCTTGACCGGCAATGTTTGCATTTTTATTTTCAGACTAACCAACTGGTCGTAAAGGTTTTCGCTGCATACGGTTACAGATGACCCAGTATCAACTACCATATTAAAAGTCATTCCTGCTATCTCACCACTTATTCTCGGTGCCTCCATAACTTCTTGCGTTGCAGTGTTTCTTTCTAATGACGTAATTTTGCTACCGCTTGTTTCAAAACTGTTATTTTCTTTAATTCGCGGCACTACTGGTTCCAACTGTTTTTGTATTCTTGTACTGCTTAATTCTACGTCCCCAAGGTTTTGTGCGACTCGGAGTGTCTTCTTATCGGATGCGTGCGGGGAATCCACCCATCCGGACCTTAGTTTTCCGTCGGGGTTGGAGTCCTGGGTTGACTCGTACTTGCTGCATTTGCATTGTAAAAGGTGTGCGTGCTCGTCAGCGGCGAAGGTGGGCGTGGCAATGTTGCCTGCGTCTGGCTCTCAACTATGGGACGGTCGTTAGTGGTCGTAGTTCGGTAATTCTCTTCACGGCTTCTAGGTCTATTGTTTCCCCGAAGTGTATTGTTATTACTTGCGTGTCCACGCCGGGCGAAGGACATGTACCTCAGAGGGTACGTTTGTGGAGGCCTGTTATTGCTATTTTGATGGCTGCTGTGTCGCCATTCTTCCCTCAGCCGTGTATCATATGGTCGCGGGTTCCTATCCCTGTTGCCTGGGTTATAGTTATGGTACCCGTTTCTAGGCTGTTGTGCCCTCATCCCATCATTGAAATGTCGTCTGGGTTGTGGCCTAAAGTCTAAGTTTTCTTCAGTCCAACCTGTTTGTGTTCCATGTCCCTGTAATGCGGTCAGCAAGTCTATCGCTTCTCCCATTGTCCGTGGTCGTGCCACTACGATATGATTCCTGATTACATCGGGATAGTGATTTCCCATAAGCGCTATGAATTGGTCTTCCGGCATGGCTGGTTCCAAGAGTTTACTCAATTGTCCTAGTCTCAAAAAGTAGTCCGTCATCGATTCGTGAGAGCCTCTGGGGTACCTACCATTATTAATTTGGTTTCTGACGTTGTATTGTGCGGCGTCACTCCAATATTTCTGTATGAAGGCCGCCCGAAAGTGATTGTACCGTGCCGATTCTCCTACCGTCAGCCGAAACCAATTTAAAGCATGTCCTTTCAGGCCCCTCTGAACTATTATCATCTTGTATTCTTCTGGGATTCCTCTTAAGTTAAAATATGCCTCTAAATCGTTGATGAATTGTTTGGCGTTATCGCGCGTGCTATCAAATTGTGGAACAGGCAATTCGCTTAGAAATTGCATTGACATAGGTATTGTATGGCGAGTCCCGGGCGCGTTATGAAATCGGTAACTACTGTCAGAATGTGACAATGGGTCATCTACACTAATATTGGTTCTTTCTTCACTCTGTCTTCCATTGTCTGATGTGACAGGAAGTGCATTGTCTGAGGTGACAGGAAGTGTGGAAGCGGGACTTTGTAAAGGGTTTTCTCCGCGTTTCCATAATTCCCTTACCTCTCTAACAGCTATTTCTTTCATCTTCTCTCGTACCTTATCACATTGTGAGGTGACTACCTGTGTCAATTCATCCCGTACTTTAACTATCTCGTTGGCACATGATTTTTGACTTTCCCCTATTAAAGCTCTTACACTTTCCAATTCGGATGCAACCCCAACCTCTAATTCGTTACACTTGTCTGAAATATTGACACATGTAGTCATGGTCTCATTCCTTAACTCATCTATCTTATTATTCATTGTTACACTGATGTTATTATTCATGCTGCCAGCTTCCTTATAATCTGCCCTAATTTGTCGCACTTCTTCCTGAGTGGATCTGAGTTCACTCCTCACTACACATATTTCACCCTGAAGGTTATTTCTTACTCCAATTACCTCACTCATGACCTCACTGAACTGCCTATTTATCTGGTTACTCATTTCTCCCTGTGCCGTTGTAAATTTACTTTCTTGCTCCTTGAGTTGTTTACTAATATCTGCCAATTCACTACTGTGTGCGGCAATTTTACTGCTTAACTCGCTACCTTGAGCGGTAATCTTACGGTTCAGCTCCCCTAATTCATTGCCTAGCTCATTACCTTGGGCAGTAATTTTGTGGTTTAGCTCACCTAACTCATTACCTTGAGAGGTAATTTTGTTGTTTAGCTCCCCTAACTCATTGCCTAGCTCATTACCTTGGGCAGTAATTTTGTGGTTTAGCTCACCTAACTCATTACCTTGAGAGGTAATTTTGTTGTTTAGCTCCCCTAACTCATTGCCTAGCTCATTACCTTGGGCAGTAATTTTGTGGTTTAGCTCACCTAACTCATTACCTTGAGAGGTAATTTTGTTGTTTAGCTCCCCTAACTCATTACCTTGAGAGGTAATTTTGTTGTTTAGCTCCCCTAATTCATTGCCTATCAAGTTCATCTTCTCTAGCAACATTTGCATCATGCTATCCATACTTGCTGTATTCCTGTTCGGTACCGGAGTAGTTACCTCGGCCTGTTTCCCTCAACGCCTACATCCATTCCCTCAGATTCCTGGTACACTTCTAAAATGTTATTGTCTGCCATGCTCCTACCTATCTCAATTACTTTCTTATTCCGGAGTATCATCCGCTTATTCCTTTTTACTCACTTTTCCGGGTTCTCAAAATTTCGTTAATTTTTTTTTATTTATGCTTTTCTAAGTCCTATTCCTACTGGCAGCATCTATCTACTCATGCGAATACAACAATTAATTTATAAAACAAAAAATACATTTACATCCAATTATCTCCACTTACGTACTGTTGATGTCCGTGCCTGGTGTTGCTGTCTTCCTGAGTCAGGGTTTTATCACTTTCACATGGGGGGGGGGGTTTCAAGCTGTGTTGCACTACGAAGTATTGTTGCGTCTACGTTGTTGTCTTGTCGACATTGGCTGTCCTGCGTGAAGTTGTACTCCGTTGAGTTGTTCACTGGTGCATCGTCCTAGGTGTTCTGGGCTCCGTTGGTTCCAAGGTCTAGTTGGCGGTACTTACGACGGTGAATACATCAGTCGAGACGCCGAAGAATGCTCCAAATGTTGTAGGTCACTGGTACAGTCAGGACTACGTTAACCACGTTGGGTTGATGGTACCGTCAGGACTACGTTAACCACGTTGTGGCGCCAATTTATGAGGTGGTCCTTGCCCGTAAAGCACCTCGTTGAGCCCTCCCGGCACTCAACACCTCATAAGATATGACATGTGATAGGTGAGGACTACGGATGGGAGGTTTCCAACAGGTCGGGGTTTTTCTCAGGGTAGGTTTGCATGAGTACTCGTTTTTTTGAGTTCCAGGGAGTGGGTGCGTCCTGACAGGGTGTGGGTATTATCACATATAAGACACCACGACCTTTGAATACCAAGTTTATTGTTATAATTAGTCCTCTCCACTCGCCACTATTGACGACGTTGTTCGCACATTAGGCGCGAGATTTGAGACTTTCACGTTTTTGCGCGCATGACACGACTTATATGTATCGGTGTACGCGTTGTTCCTAAACGTGGGTAGTAAATTACTTCGCATAACGTAGTATTTCCGGAGGATTATTAAACAAAAGAACAGAGTTTGGCAACATCTAAATGACGTTGTAACGAGTGCAGTTTCTCTCCTTCGCTACCACAGAGTGTTCGATAACCACTTAATGTGAGTTACTCCGTCTATCCACGAACGCGGACTCTGATGAAATTTCTGTACTTGTTGCCTTCATCACACGCCGAAACAGAGTGATTTTGCTAGCAAACCTCGAATGTCGCCATTGCACGAATTTCCCCTTCCTTCCGCCGAATTTTGGACACTTTAGAGGTCACGTGACCGGTTGCTTGTCCCTTATAGGTTGTGTTTTATCCCTACTCTTGAATAAATAACAATTTCTAGTGTATGAGGCATGTATTCCAAGCGAATTTCTCTTTCCCACAGTCTAGCTAATTAATGCATAAGCATGTTTGGAACTGTGTGCCTTAGATTCCAGAGTCTATTCTCTCGTCACGTATTATTTTCAGGTCAATACTTATGCTGGCGCCGAGGGTCTACCCTTGGAGGATCCCACCTTTGTCGGCAAGAAATACCCAAAGAACCTGTCTGTGCGGAACAATGTTCATTTTTGCCCTCTCCCTTAAAACGTTGGGTTCCTGCTTTTAATAATATATATATTGGGATTGCCTGTTTAGTACCTGCACTTGTATGCTTAATCATTATACTATATTTATTATAACTTTAATTCCTATTGTGGCATCTATCCGCCCTTAATTATGCATGTAATCAGACTTTCGGGGTTATTATGATGATATAGCCTACCAGGGACGGTATCAAATACTAATATATGTGAACCATCCGCAATTATTCGGAACTCTCAAATGATCAACAGTGGACTGCGGTGCTGTACCTAAGGCAAAGAACTATGAAATTTCTGTCCTGAAACACTAGAAAAACCAAAGAGAAATAAAATTGTATAAAGAAATAAAAATAAAACATACGAAGAAAATTACATTTATTAGGGTATTTCCTTATTGCTGGGAACTAATTGGTCGCTCCCTTATGCTCTATAAAAGAAATGGGAATGCCGTAAGTGTGATATAAATACATAAAATTACGATTTGCAAGGATTTTACATTATTCTGTGAAATATTGATTTATTTTATATGTTTATATAAGGGCGCTCAACTGCTTGGTCATCAGCGCCCTTTAAAAACTATATCATGGCAATAGCCAGAGATAAACTGATCTAAAAATTTTAAAAATCAAAACAAAAAGGCAATAAAATTAAATAAGCAAAATTATGGGAAAAACCAACGAAAAGCTATAAATAGCATTTAATAAAACACCAAAAACCGTAGAAAATATTTTCAATATTAACGTTGAATGACAAAACAAATTACCTGCCCAGTGGTGGTCAAATCAATTTGTTCCTTTTTTCGTAGTCGGGCTAGCATTTACAGCACGTTTATCCGGCCTTTTTTCACTGTCATTCTGGCAGTGAAGGCAGGATCTTCATGATTCATATCCTCTATGAAGGAGGACTGCTTTCCATCTAGTGATTTCGGCTCCAGAGGCTCAAACCAATTGGAAACTGCGATCGACGAAGATGAAAGTCGCCGATCGGTGTCCTCTCCAAATTATTCCTCAGATGATGTTGACGGAGGAGATGGTCGCGGACTTTTATGCAGGCTAGCTTTCTTTTTACTGGTCTTACTGTTTTCCTTAAGGAAGTCAGTTCTGTCATATGAGATCTTAAATTTCCTTGACGATACATTATATACTACTGGTTCACATGTTCTTCAAATAGATGCTTTCGGTGGTGACATGGCTGAATTCTTCTTCTTAGGACTGGACTTGGGAGGCGCGCTCACTATTTCTCGTGCTGGTGTCTATTGCTTTGGCTGTGATCTTGGTGTAATTGTTCTTTCGGATATTACTGCCCCGTTTATTTCGCTAGTTTGTGTTGCGATTTCACGTCTAGGTACCGGCTTAGCTGCAATTGCATTATAAGTAAGTCTTAGGGACAGAAGGTTGATGAATGCGCAAGGTTCCAGACTTCCAAGAAGGACACCTTCTCTCTTACCCGGATCCCTTGGATCGCCTTTTCCTCCATAAAACGAGGGTATTCTCTAGAGTTAGATGAATGATTACCACTGCAGTTAACACATGCTGCAGGTGAAGTACACGCATCATCATGCTTGACTTCCCCACAGTCAACGCAAATAGCAACTCCATTACAACAATCACTCGTGTGGCCATAGCATTGGCATTTATAGCATCTCAGGGGATTGGGTGTATACTGCCTCACTTCAATAGTTTCATACCCTGCCTTAATCCTTTGCGGGAGATCTAGCCGATCCAAGGTAATAAACAAGGTACGAGTGGGTACCAGTTCATCTCGTTCTTTGCGGTGAACTCGATATACATTGGCCACACTTTGTTCCGCCAAATTTTTCTGAATCTCCTCAATGAACATTCCGTCCAATGCGCTGGTGTTTACAACACCATGCGAGGAGTTCAGCGTCTTATGTAATTCAACGCGCACCGGATAGCTCGCAAGCATATTGGCTTTCAAAATTCTCGCAGCTTGCGTCGGTGAAACAGCTTCGACTAGGAGTGTGCCATTGCGAGATCGAATACATGATTTTACTGGACTAGCAATATTATTTAGACCCTTCTGAATGATAAACGGGTTCACGGTAGTAAATTTTCGACCTTCCTCAGTTCCAAAAATAGCCAAATAGCGAATACCACAAGACTCAGCTGTTTCTTTTCCACCTTTCTTAACATTTTTGTTGATTTTATCAGTTCTCATAGCGACAATATCCTCCACCATTGCAAACATCTCCGATGGCGAACTCACATCCTGGGCGCCACCCCGGCTTAGATAAGAGTCCTGGCCTGGACCTTGCTCACCTCAGGATCTCACCTTCCAATGTATGGACAGAGGGACCCAATCGCCTTCAGGAGTGTAACAGCTCATGCAATGGTCCCTTCCCGGAACTGACCTTTATCAGCGGATACGCACACAGCCCTACATGATAACCAGGAGCTGGGAGTTACGCGTTACCCAGTCACCCCTGCGTTCCTCCGCGCTAGTTATCCATCAGACTTGTGTTCAGTGAGGTTAGGGTCAAACACGAATGTGGACCTTGTTTGGGCGTTTGGCATTAGCTCTCTCACCACTCAGAGGCAAGCAATCGAGAGATTTGGTTCGGGACCCCGGGAGCGCCAATACCGTACCTACCGCAGTAAGTAGGGTTCTGTGAAATGCCGCACCGCCCCTCTCTACTCTGAAAAGTAAACGTGAATGTTGAAAGTGTGATACCCAAAATGCTAAAATGACATCGGTACAGAAGGGAAGTGGCTTTCTCAGTACTCTCCTTAGCAACGGGGTTGACATCATGGTACTTTCTATAGAACGTGAAAATACCCGAGATCGTTAAGTTAACCTAATATACAGCCTTAGAAAAAAATGGGCAGCCACCAGATACAAAAGCTCGATTCGGAAATCATCGGAAGCATTCGATAACCTGCGTACACCATATACGCTTTGGAAAGGTAGAGTCAGACTGAAAAATTCACTGCCATAATCGGGCTATACCATACCGTTCCATACTTTGGCCTACACACGGCTAGTGTTAAAGAACAATTTTTCCAATATACTCTTTGATACCACTCTGGCTTCATTTCAAAGCTAAGCGATAGGTAGGGAGATGCTTTGTGGCTTGACCGTGTGCATGGTTGCTGAGTGGTAAAACTCATATATCTCGTAAGTGTTCCAGCATGAGTTCCAATCCTTGATGTGCATATTTATTTTTACTATCGTTACTTTAATAGCAATTCTTTTCTGTCAGAAGGTAGATAATATTTTAAACACATTAATTTATAAAATAACGAATAACATATCTAACCTTATTGTTTTGAAAATAAATACATGACATTAGAAACTTGCCTTGTATTGGTTGTGTAAAAACTCGGGTTCATTCATCTGTTATGAATGGATCTGGTATATAATGCGAAGTATTGTGAAAATTTCACTAGGCATTTGCTGTCATCCATGCCCCGCAGAAGGTCAGTAATGGAAACAGAGGTTTTACATCCCGATACGAAGTTAATTTCCATTTTTATTTGATTTGAAATACAGGAATAAAAAATTTAGTTGAGTTAGTTTAAAAACAGAGTGGAGTCTTTCAGGATTTTTTTGATGGTGTTGACTCATATACGTTGGGTTGCTGTTACTTTGGTTTTTCAATCATTAGATCACGCACACATTTGCACTCATACTTCCAGTCTCTGGGATATTATATTGATTGGAGAATCGAACCCGGGACCCCTACACGGCAGGCAGGTGCTCTGCCGACTAAGCTTTTTCTCACTTGTTCCATTTATATCCCGCCTTTAACTGCTGTGGTCATATCGGCGGCCGTTCTCCTTTGGAACATACCGAAGGTGTTAACTCGTTATCTTTGGTTTTTAATCATTAGATCACGCGCACATTCACACTCTCATTCATACTTCCAGACTCTGGGGAAGATGAGGAATTATCTTGGTTGGAGAAAAATCTCCACCCCCACCACCGGGAATCGAACCTCCCTAACACGGCAGGCAGGTGTTCTACCGACTGAGCTACGGGGCCAGCCTTTCAGTTTTTATGTGTGAGCCTAAATGGCTTAAAATCAAGTAACCTTAGCAATTGGAAGTTATATTACAAGTGCGTAATGCACATTTCGTACCTCTACCGATTCGAACCTTTGCAGGTCTAGCTCCTACATACTTGTCTATAATCGCTCGGCTATGAGCGTACACCTATTAACTGATACTCAATTATGAGAGGATTTAGTAGGACGAAGCTAAAGAGACGCGTTCCATGTCTCCATTGTTAACCCCCGTGGAAACGAAGTGGACTTAGAAAAATACACATTTCCAGAATCTGCTCTCCCTTCCCCCTCTCAAAGGGTGATGTAGTTCATGTCTTCTCTCCTCTTAGGAACAAAAATCATCACGCGCTTGTTGGCCAACTAGAGTTTGTAGAGTTTACAAATTATCATTTTTCAGTACGGATCCATCTTGGTCTGCCGTTTGTTAATGAGAAAACATAATCTCACTCTAGATCCGAAAAATACTGGCAATTTGTACATTTGAGGTTGGAAACAATGTTTACAGGCAACAAGCGCAGGCTTCGCATTCCGAATTCAATTTCCGATTCGCTCTGTTGATAAATATCTAAACGCTTCTTGTTTTGATGGAAACTTAGATTTTTGCAATATCTACAGCTTTTATGGAAATGAAGTATGTTTTTATTGAGACTTGCTCCTTAGTTCGCTGTAGAGTATCATTTTTATCGAATTTGAAGTTTTGATTCTGTGACAAGGGATAGCTCCATCCATTTCTTTGTGTAGAAAGGTGAATTTTTAATCCACATTTTCAAACATTTACGTTCATGTTGAGAAAACTAAGGAATTACTTTTGTAAAAATAATGTTGTGTTGTCCTACTACGGTTATTGCGATTCCCTCTCTCCTCAGAGATTTAAGATCTGATCTATCTTATATCAATTACAGCTAGCTCATAAGACTATACACTACATGTTATGATGCACTTCTTTGTGAGCGTATAAGGTTCATTATTATGTTCTACTGATTACGAATCTTTAAACACATGTTCTCCAATATAATATTTAATTACAGTTTCCTTCTCAAGGGTAGCTCCTTCTATATAAAGCTAACCTTTATATTTTCTACTTTCTCTCTCTCGCTCTCACTATGAATATGATACCTTAGCTTAATATGAGAATAGGTGAGAATGCCAGATTACAGACAGTTTTGCTATACCTCTGACTGTTTTAGTATAAACTGAAGCTTACTATTAGCATTTCAAGCCTTTTACCGAAGCTTTAAAAAAAGCATAAAAAGGAATGAAAATATCGCTCAAGTACTTTGCCTTAGAAATTAAGTAGCCAGTTAATCTTTGTGGACAACTTAGTTATGCAGTTACTGAACATTCTGTATCACTTACTATTAGTTTTTAATACAAATGTTATAAGCTTTGATATTAGAAGATTGTTAAATTCATTGGTATGCGTGAGTTGCATACGCTCTAATTTTCAAAATATGAAAATACTGTTGCAGAGCATTTTTAAATGCACTTATACAAAAGTTGTTCCACTACAGAGTACTACCAAGGACATTTCCACAAAATTCGAGATATCAATTTCTTTCATTTGTCATGAAATTTCTTAATTGCATTGTATTTTAATTGAAAACGCTAAGAGCCATTTTCGAGAAAGTAAAAACTTTCTATTTAAAAGGTAGTTGGGAACTTTTATTTTTAAATTTGGTATTTAACCGCCTGTTTGTTTTTGAGCGTTACTGTTTACAGACACTGACACAGACTTTTTCTTAAACTTAGTTTTATTCGGGGGATCTCCGGGATTTTAATCCCGGCTATGGCATTGAAGATGTCAATCTGACTATACTTTTCCATACTTTAGCCTACACACGATTAGTGTGAAAGAACAATTAATTTTTCCAATATGCGCTTTGATACCACTCTGGTTTCATATTCATAATATTTTAAACACATTCATTTATAAAAACGCAAATACAGACGTGTGCAAATTATTATTAGACTTAATGGTGAAATTTTTAACATATACCGTTTATTTTCTATTTATTTAACAGAAATAATATTACAAAATATTTTTTTTTCAACTCTTAGTATTTTGTATGCATTCCTTTAGCCTTTATTACCATTTTGATGCGTTTAGGCATGCTCTCTACAAGGGTGGAACACTTTTCCTTTATTTCTTCATCTATGTGCCAAATGCTTATCAGGCTCTCAATAAGCTGAACTTTTGTTGTTATTTTCAATTTTTTAGTCTCTGATTAACAATACCCCACAGATTCTCTAAATCAGGGCTATTTCCCGGCCATGGTAATTCTTTTACATTGTTTTCTTTGAGGAACTGGGTTACAGATTTTGCTCTATGGCAGGGAGCACTGTCATGCATGAACACAAAATCACCATTTGGAAACCATTCTTTACTTTGCGGAAATAGTCTTGTTTCTAATACACTTTTATACTGTTTCTGCTCAATAGACCCCACAACTATGTATAATCTCCAGGTCCATGGACAGACATACAGCTCCAGACCATTTTTGATGTTGGGTGCTTTACTCTTTGAGGGGAAAATGCTTCTTTATCTGTCCTTCTCACATATTGGCTACTCTCTTCACATACTTCAAACATGGATTCATCTGAGAAAATTACGTGAAACAATAAAAACCTCTATTGATATTAAACAGTTTTAAAATTGCTCAAAGGTAGTATAACAAAACCAGCAATGAGAGAAAGTTTAGGCTGTTTATTTCATTTCCATAAAATTTACATGTACATATTTTAATTTTATGCTATATACAATTTTCATACTATTTACCTTTCTCCAAAATTTCACTGGATGTTTCTGCATCTCTTTGGCCCATTCTAAACGTTTCTTTGCCATTGCAGGTGTCAGTTTAGCCTTTTTACGAGGCCTGCGTGCTGGTAAACCTGCTTCACATAATCTTCTGCGAACTACTGAGGATGATATTTCTGTGCCGTACTGCTTTATTTGATTACTGAGGTCAATGCTGGTTGCTCTTCTATTTTGTTTTGCCACCTGCACAAGTTTTCTTTTCATCCTTGGTGATAGCTTTCTTTTCCTCCCGCATTTTCCATCCCTTTGTGAGGTCAACGTCTCACCGAATGTTAAAGCTTGATTAATGCGACTATCAGAGTTTTGTGAAATACACAATTTCTTAGCTATTTCACGTTGTGAATAAAGAGTTTCCTTCTAAAGATTCTCAGTTAAAGCTATTTTCCTTGGGGATGAGTCAGCAGTTTTACCTATAACCTCACTGTTGAATCAATGTGAATGCTAAGGATAAGATACACGATGTTGGCTGGCTTGAGATCAATTAATAGTAAATACTGAGGATATATTAGCCATAAAACACAATAAAGGCAAATATTAACAATCTTCAGTTACTACATTTACCAAATGAAAGCAATATCACCAAACAGTTGGATAAACAGACATGAAGAAAATGGCTGCTCTTAATTCAGACCTACCACCATATTACTATAAGTAATAGAAAAATCCCCCCGCTATTATTAAGAGAGAAATTTCATTGAATATGCTTCATATTGTAGCAAGGAAAAGAATTACGACAAATTGAAATAGGTTACGGCGTTAAATAAATATTATTTTGAATGTTAAACTGAAGCAAAGTTAAAAAAAAAAAAAAAAAAAAAAAAAAAACCATGAATGAGTCTAATAATTTGCACACGTCTGTAACATATTCTTGTCATTTTCAAAATAAATGCAACATTATTAGAAAATTGCCTATTAATATTGGCTGTGCTTATTCATCTGTTATGAATTGTGCTGGCATATAATGCGAAGTATCCTCGTGAAAATTCCACTAGGCACTCTGCAGAATGAGGGCAGTAATAGAAGCAGAGGGTTTATACACCCGATACTAAGTTAATTTCCATTATTATTTGATTTTGCATATAGGAATAAAACAGTTATTTCAGATAGTTTAAACAGAGTAGAGTGTTTCAGTTTTTATATGTGAGCATAAATGCCATAAAATCAAGAAAACCTTTAATTGGAAGTTATATTACAATGTGCGTAATACACATTCCATATTTCTACAAAATGCTGTCTGGGATTCGAACCTATGTTTTTCTAGCTCTTAGAGACCTGTCTATAACCGCTCGACTATAAGTGCACGTATAGTAACTGAGACTTAATTATAAGTCAATTATGAGACTCATGTGACTTGCACACATTGTGCGGAAAAAAAAGGATCCCCTATGTGAATATGCACGAAACATGTGAAAAAATACACAATGCGTGAACATTCTCATTATTATAGCGCTGTGGAAACGACGTGGACTGTAAAAAGATATACGCTTCCAGAGTCTGATTATTTTTTGTCAAATTGTATATAATAATAACGTATTTTTAGTCAGGTTTTGCATTATTATCGCTACAAAACAAATGCACTGAAATTTGACCCTATTGTACACTTAAGGCTCTTGTCCCACTGTAGTTCAGAGCCGATCGATTTTCTTTGCCATCCATCTACACTTTGACAGATATTTAAGCGACCTGATGTCGCGCTGCAATGGATTTATCAATATTGGAAGGTTTTCGCCGTTATATTAAAACATACAGTGTGGGAGTTCCACTTGTACCTCAAATGCAGGTTTTTGGTTTTATTCTATCACAACGTAGTTTTCAGGGGTAAGCAATCCCTCATTTGCTTTTATTAGCTACATGAGAACTTGCTAATTACTTATATCCGAACTTGGAATTCACATTAAGTGGGGACATTTATTTGTTAAAGTATTTACTTGTATTAAGGTGAACTACCTATATAAAAATATAAATATAATAACATTGATGCAGTTTTTCTAAACATTTGCTTCTAGGAACCTCACTTTCCCTGTTTTTCTCTTTTTTTCCCCTTCCTTAGAACATAGTCATATTTGGAAACACTTTAATGTCACAGTTTCTGAACATTTCACTTTTTAGTGAAGTATAATTTCTATTTCTTTTTACTATACTTGAATTTTGTGAAGAAGAAAATCTAGGTCTTCCACTCATAAGACTTTTCCTACTCATGTCAAATGTCTGAAGCTACAACTTGAATTTAAAAGAAACACCACTGAGATTGTTAGCCATTAAGATTTTTATACATTGTTTATGCAACAGGTTTACAACAGTTTTAACGCTCTTTTTGTAAGCAGCTTTTCTGTAAACCTGGCGCAGCACAGGAACTGATTAACTTGCATTTCCCTGCAACTCGGATGTACTTATGTATGAAACTGCAATTGTAATTCCTTGTTTGCCTCCTTTTTTACTTTTATCTTTTTCCCTTTATTTTTACACTCAATAAATATCAAAATATGTTTTTTAATAAGTGGTATATGACAATTTCGCTCCAGAAGTTTGTACAAAAAGTGACAATATTAGAGTTTGATGTACCAATGTGGGCACAGCGTATACTGACCTGGATTGCAGGAAGTCTGCTGGGAAAAAGAAATTCTTCTGTAGCGAGTGCTGCTGAGAGTAAAAGGATCAGGTTCATTGCTCTGGTCGCCAGCCACATCCTAAAAAGAAAGGCAAACATTTCATTCATAAGAGTAGCATTTTATACAAAATGCAGTTCCTTATGAAGATGGGCAGGTGGCATTTTCGAAATCTAAAGAAACACAAAAGTGAGTGTATATACAAAAGCAGAGAATAAAAGGTATAAACTACATATATTTGTAAATAAATAATGGCAGTCGTTGGCAACAAAGAAAAAATATTTAAAATAATAATCGCAATAAGCCCATTACATAATTTTGCGTGTACACAATGTATTCAGAGGAAATATAATTTAATATGCTTAAGTAAATAGGACCTACAATAAGGAGAAACCTAAATAAAAATACAAGAAAAGAGACACAAATTAAGTTCTAAAAATGATAGCAATACCATTTATCCATATGGCGCTGAGATATGGGCATGACAAACAGCAAAGCAAAAAAAAAAAAAAAAAAAAAAAAAAAGAAAATAAAAAACGTGCTATATGCAGTCAAAATACAAATTCTAGAAGTTGGATTACCAGAGTGGGTAAAAAAAAAAGAAGAGACAGAAATTGAAGTAAAGACAATTTTATACTGTAACATAAAGATTGTAGAAAGCAGAAAAAATGGAAAGAGCAATAATTCCTTAGAATTGAGGTACTCAAGAATACTAAGAAAGTTATTGGACTAATTTTATGCGAAAGAAAGGAAAATCTATCCAACTTCGCCGAGCTTTGACTTTTGAAGATGACTCCATTTATTTATGGGCGCTCTTTAATTATTGTGGTACTCTGCGTCCCATTCCATACTCGGCGTGAAAGACCACTTAATTTTGCCCAGAAGCTCCTTTATTACATGAGGTTCATTTATGTTTCGTAAATCTATGACCGCGACTTCTGGAAACAGAGGCTAGTTGTTTCCCTAGACCACATGAAGCATTCACGGGACTCAAACCCAACCTCTCTAATGTTTAGTTACCTGAATGAGTGGAATGAGAATGCTTCATGCACAAACGAAGTAGGAGGAGTAAAGCGAAAGAGTAATGTAACTAACTCATAGAAGAAGACGTTTGTCACCACTGTTTTACACTATAATCCAAGACGAAAAAGAGGATTAGGACCCCATATCAGAGATTAGGAGACCACATTTTTTTTTAAGAGAGGATAGAACATCTCAGTGATTGGACTAAACCCATGATGCTGTTGCTGATAATGACGAAGTGTGTCGAGAACAGTTATTGTTTTTCATCGAGAGTAATTGCTTCGTGCCAACATAAGTACAGTTTACGCAAATGTTTGTCCAGGAATCTTCTAGCTGCAGAAATTCCATTTGCCGGCTATAATCCATTATGGGAGACGCAAGAGAACAGAGCTGGAAGGGAACCGTCTTGTTTTCATGTCTCAAGAGCCTCCATGTGAGGTAGCAGACGCTTTGTTATAGCGGTAATGAATAGCTAAGTGTGTACTTGAATTCATCTACTTCACACCTAACAATGGCGCTGAAACCTCCTGCGTAAACTTCAGTATTGTTCATACTTGCTCTGCATTTGTTTGTTTTGCCGTTAGGAAGAACGAAGATCATATTCAAGTTATGTGGTCAGTTTAAAGTCTTTATTGAACAGTTTTCTAACGCACACAAAGGGAAAGAAAATCTTGTGCTTAAGAATCTCATTACCGTTACATGGCGATTTTACAGACTAATGTTACAACGTTAAACGCAAAAGTTAGTATTTAAAAGTCGCCATACATGACTGAATTCCAATACTGCAAAATACGTTATGTCCCGTTATCTGTCGGCCAGTCGCCTTACTTAATGAATTAACTGAATTGAATATATGTGCTTATCTGTATAAATGCATATACTTGTTAACAGAGTTTTTACGTGTTGCCGTTGTATAGTGTGTGGCATTGTTCTTTCCTCCCCTGTTGGCTTCTTATTGCTTTTGTCTCCTACCCTTTAGCAACTTTGATAGCCAATTGCACTCCTTTTTCTAATTGCTCTCTTCCTATTTTCTACCTTACCTTCCTCCTCTTTCCTTATTCACTTCTCTTGAATTTCGATAAAATTTTCCCCTTGTTTTATAGGTCCCTTTATTTATTAAAAATGTATTGCTATGATTTTTCTATTCAGATCGTCTCAATTCCTTTCCCATACTGTTCCCTTCATTTTCTTACCTCCATTGTACTACACAGTGTTATAAGCTCTGCCTTGCTCCACACATAACGCATACTTATCTCCTCCGACTCCATTTATTAATATCGGTCATTTTTGCCCAAGCAAATCCTTCTCTCTGCTGTTTGTTACAGGTGTCTACATATCTTTCTCTTACACATTGCTGCTTTTATTAAGCTCTATAGCTCCAAATTTTTCCCATCTATATCCCCCACTTCTTGCCTTTCTGTATCCACCATTTAGTTGCATATTACTTTTCAAATTTCCATTGACACTTTCTCTTGGTAGATATTTACATTGTAGTGCGTATACACAAAAGCCCACAATATGGCGTGGTTGACAATTATGCATGACATTCCCCCAAAATCGCAGTAAGAAGTTGCATTTTAATGTGTCTGAGCGTAGGTGGTAGCGTGACTACCTCACGTTCAAGAGCTACTGACTTCTAATTTCGGTCAGGAGACGGAGCCGAGAACTTACAAATCGCAAGCCTCTGCGTTATCTGCCCGTCGGTAACGGATAGCAGTCTCGGAACCGTTCTATAACATGGGTTTAGGGAGTCGCAATGAGAACTGAAAGTAAATAAGAGAGAGGAGTGCTTTGGTAGATGACACACCGCCCCTGCATTCGCCTTGAACAAGGAAAACCACGGAAAAATAAATAAAAATCACGAGTGGGTGGTCCACCTGGGATCGAACCCTGTCAATATTCCTTCTTACGTGTTTTTAAATTATATTCCTAATATACCTTAGAAATATATACTATATTCCCAATGTAATTATCCATAATATGGATAAAATAGGATCACAAAATTGGATGATAAGTAAATAATGTCTTAACAGGTTGACTGTTCGATACTCATCATGCGTCTAAACAAATTTAATCAAAGATGTATCGTGGATAGCTGACTTTGTGTACCAATCTCACTATACAAAAAGTAAATAACTTATATATATATATATGCCTCCTCTTTAGTGGAATAACCACGATTCTGTTCACTTATTTAGTAAGTGTTCCGAAATGGAACCGTCAGATGAACGTTGTTCCCCGAGTAGAAGTTACTCACACAGAAGCTTTTACCATCCGCCTCTGTAAGCAGATTTACGAAATGGAACGTGTGCATGCACTCCGACCCCAATCTCTGTTTCAAAAGACACCAAGGAAGACAAAATGTATTTCCCTTCTTATCGACTAAATCTGAAGAACCCTGTTAACCTTAGTGTCAAATCTAAATGGAGGTGAGTTGTTCCATTGCATGAAAATGGTTTATTCTCAATGATTGCTCTATAAGCGTAGTAAACGACATCTCCGTTGCTTCTTGACGTGCTGCGTTGCTAAGTGTTGAACAACTGGTGATTTAGGAGTTTGTCACACGACACCTCACTCATGTAGACACCTCTCATTAATGATGAATGTTTCATATGTTGTGTCATGATAGAAATAAAGACAATTTAAATTACTGTGGTATTCTTTAAGTAACCAAATCGTTAGAGAAATTTTTGGCAAACTCCAAAGCATGGTCTATTTTTCATGAAAATAGTAGTTTTAGATGGGGGGTGACGTTCTTGAACATTTGATCACTATAGTGAAAGAAGTTGGACTAAGGTCCTTTTTCTAAAGATTCATTTGTTCAATTCAGGGAGCTTTAAAACATATTTCTGGTAAACTTGGTATGAATTCTGATTTGCTTAGACGATAATTATTGCTTCCGAGGAGTGTTGATCAGACCGATTACTTGTTTAAATGTGTCTTTATGCAGTGATTATCGTCCTCATTTGTTTCCCAAATAAAATAAAAATAAAAAGGAAATTTAATGGCACTTTTAGAATTTGGTTAAGTTTCTTTTAAAAATTTATGTCACTGCTTGAGAGGACTTCATACTTCATCTAACAGTTTTCTTTTACTTTTGTGGCAAGTATCGTGATAAATATTCAGCAGTGGACAGGTACTGTGATGGAACTTGGTTTTAAAGGGAATTGTGGTAGAAACTACTTCTACTATGTTTATTTTGTAATTAGATTTTTATATGGATTTTACTGTCTTAATGGTCATGATAAACATTAGAATATCTCAAAAGCTCTTTAGAAATCTATATTGATACTATAACCTTTTGAGGTTAGGTTTTGTTAGAAGCAATGTTAAAGCAGGAGTAGATGTTTTATTCACAACAAATGTGTGACCTTATCATGTCAGCGCTAAGTGTGAACATATGTCGCTGGGGATCCTGATTAATCAAGTTGATCGGTTATGTCAGGACCAAAACAATTCTCTGAACTCCCACTCTAAGGTAGAAAACATTCGTTAACCGTCTCTTCATTGTTTGTGATTAGAGGTATAATTGTGTACAAACTCCAAACGTTCGTGAAATAGGTACAACAATATATCGACTCCTTTATCAGCTAATATTCATACAAATTATACACAAATACTGCATTAATGCAACTGTATTCGAAATGTTGGGGGCCAACAATAGGTATATTGCTTACTCCCGTGGTGTAGTGGTAGTGTGCAGTTCACATTCAAGAGATGGATAAGTTGTTTTTGTTGTTTTCCTGAAAAGATAACTCGGATTAAAGGAAGTTAGAAACAATTCACAAGTATTCTGAATTGAAAAACATTTTTTGGAACTAAGCATGTGAATAAAATGGATTGAAATGAGTTGACCATTTGTATGGCACAAATACAATTTAATAATGTAGTGGTTTAAGAACTCACAATTAAATGCATATTTGTGAGAATATATGTACTCGTAAATATACAGGGTGTTAATGAACTGCACCGAAATAATTTAAGGGATTGTAGACGTGACAAATATAAGCAAGTTAAATAGGCTATTATCTATGGCTAAACATAAAGCAGTTAATTGTATTAAACTTAATTGTGATCAGTTGCTGATAAGTTGGTATTTAAACAAGTTGGGTTAGAATGTGATTAAAACTGCTTCCCGATATCGATTCTTAGTAGATCGTTATTGGAGTTCTCAAGATTTAATGCCTTAAAGATCCCTCAAATCTCTAAATAATCACCAGCCAGTACGACACCGAACAGCGATTAATCGCCTTTTGCATTTGCAGCTCTGGTGGCCCAATTTGGTGTTTTAAAGGTCATTGGTTCGGTTCCTCTCATTTAGTTAATTTTTTTCTTCGTATTCTTAATACGTAAATTCTAATATGAAGAAAAGGCGTGATTCGTAACTAAGAATATAAATCTGCTTGGCCAGTTCAATAACACTGCTATGATTTAAATCCTGTTTATGCGCCCGATGGAAAAGGGAGCCCAACTGTAGTTCGGCCAGCACGCTCTCCCGACCTCAACCCAATTGATTTCTTTGTTTGGGCTTACCTCAAGCCTCTGATTTATGAAACACCTATTATCTTAGAAGAGGACCTAACTGCCCGAATAATAGCAGCATATAAAGTTATTCGACATATATAAGGGACTTTGGACCGAGTACGACAGCTTTTCCTTCGCAGCTGTCAACTTTGCATTGAGAACGCAGGTCGCCATTTCGAGCAATTCCTATAAACTTGGCGTAAAAAGTTGCATTTACTTTTTATTCTGTGTAAGTTTGTTCGCCCTTTAAACCACCTCCCATTTAGACGTACAGCAAGGGAAAGTATTTAGCAGGATTAAACCTTAGAAAGTATGTTAACTAATTGCACTAACAAGGTGAAATTACTCTGTAAAATGTATGCATTTTTCAAGAATTAAACTATTAGATAAAATATTTAAAATGCAATCAAAGCTAAAAGAAAGACAAAACAGTAAAGGAGACTCGAACTCGTTTAGCATGCACTGGAAAGCTAATGTCATAACCATTAGGTAGAGTGCTCCGACACGTCTCTTCATTTTCGTGTATGATGCACTCATCATTAGAGTGGCGTACTGGCACTTAAGAATTTACAGCCGTAACTTCCACATTTGAACCAACAGGCTATAAGTCTCCTATCTGAAATTACTTGTTTAAGATATCTCCACTTGCCCTGACAATATTTCGCGTAGTTCATTAACATCCTGTATCTACATAGTACAGAAGTATATAGAAAATATCACTTCATTAAATGATAATGAAGTTAAACTGTTGCTTCAAACCTCTCATATTTATTTTTTTAACTATTTGGACATGATTATTTCTGTTTTAGAAAAAAAATATCTTATCTGAAAATGGAAGATTAAACTTGTCCATTAGCTTGAACTCTTAACGTTGAGTAACCACAAATCTAAACTACATTTTGAACGAAGAAATTATGTGAGATTGTTAATAAACTTTATACAGGTATGAAGAAAGTTTTAATTTAAACGGACATGAAAAACAACTGCTCCGGATAAGATGTGGATTTTAAAGAAAGCAGTTTTCTGTTACTGAAAACAATATAAATATGGTTCAAGATCAAAAATGCAGCCGTGCAACGCAGAATAAATCAACTAATTATTTAGACAGATAACTTCTGGTTGTAATCATCTGCAGTAACTCCAAAAAGAGAGTAAGCATAGACAGAAGTACGGCATCACATAGAGGAAGTTTGATGTACTAATTTAACTTGATTACAAGGATATAAGGGAAGCTCTGCAGCTCAAGTACACAGACTTCTGATGAAGGAGAGTTTACAAGCTTGATTACAGAGGACTGTGGTTTGTCACTTTCACTACCTTTGTTTGTCCAAGTTAGGGTTCTCCTAGTCTGAGATATTCAACGGGTTTTGCTTCCGCATCCTTGGATACAATTTTTTTTTCATCTTAATCATTAGTTCAGCATATCTCTGCCTCTTTGCATTAGTATTTGAAATGTTTCTCACCAAGTGAAAGAAGCGTACTTTGGTTTCAGATAAAGTATTCTATTTGATGGAACTTTCGAAATAGTGAGTCCCTTGGGATATGTATTTGAGGGCTTCTGAGCGAAAAATAAAAGTTCTTAATAAAATGTCAATGTATCTAACCTGTTCGTCTTCCGCTGACCCTCTCTTGGCGGGACATGTACCTAGGTATATCTTAAATTTTCTTTGAATGTCTATGAAGCTCTCTTCACCATAAATGAATGTTGTGTGTTTTTGTGTAACTGATAAGTAAATTATTGATAAAAATGTCTTAACTGTTGCGTTACATTATTTTCTTTACTATTGTACATCTGTTCATAGAAACGCTGATTCGTCTACTTCATGTTAATTGAGATAACAATTGCAGAATTGATTAAATGACTTAATTTTCTTGTGGGTACTAAGGGAAAGTAGGCTTTAAGTGATAGTTCAATCTTGTAAGTTGGTCACTGTGCGTTCACTATGAAATTTCGTTCAC
>CM060947.1:113929352-113949818 GCA_030765055.1 Mantis religiosa
ATCGTCTTTTCACCTGGCTTGTTTCCTAAAAAGATCTTGAACGTGTATGGCAGTAACATAAGAAATTTCTTCCGGGCTTGGGAGCCGTGGTCTGATGGAGTTTAGCTGTCCAAAGTTTATATGGTAGTGTTTAACGCCCGATTTTACTATATACGGCACCGCAAGCGGTGACACTGATGATACATGAAATGAAGATGGAGCACCGGTGGAATGAGATGGTGGGGCAAACCGGAGATCCCGGAGAAAACCCACTCCAGCGCCGTGTTATCCATCACAAATCTCATTTGCGGTCGCCTGGGATCGAATCCGGGCCGCCTTGGTGAAAGTGGAGTGGTCTAACCACTCAGCCATGGCGCAGCCCAAAATTTTGAATGGATAGCTTCACCTTTCCATATCCTTCCCATTGTGAAGCTGAGTGAACAGGCTTTGTAAATACCCGTCCCTCTTTTGTAATACAGTTTTCACCTGGGAATAGGAGCCATTCTTTGTAGAAACGAATAGCTCTTCATGCATCCTCGGCCGTTTTAGTTATTTAAGGCTTTGATCTCTCTTAACTGCGGGTTAGAAGGTCCTTCAGAGAGTATGTCGATACATTTACCGTGGTATTTTGTATCGTGTATGTGAGACATAAACAATGTACAAAGACAAACGATTCTCTGAAGAGAGGTTTGGTTTCATTTTGAGAGCTGTTTGAACATAGGAACGTGGATATATATGCCAAAGGATTATAGAGATTATTAATGTGTTTACGTGCCTTAGAGGATAGATACTCATTTCTTAGCGAAAATATGTACCTAATATTACATGCGAATAGTTTGTTAAGCCCTTCATTTTTTCAACGGAACGAACCATCTGAACTAGTTTTAAATATAATACGAGAAGTTAATCATTCAGTTGCATTTTCTCTAAGAAGGTCGGAAGCACTAACTCATACAGAGCAAAGTATAAATTAAAAGATGCATGGGAAGTAGTAGCAGGAACCTTTTGGTCTTATAACACCTTATGATGTTAAGGATTCTTTATTAAAAACTTGGCAAAATTGTGTCATAGTATATTCCTGTTGCTGAGAATGTAAACAGTTAAACATTATTCACATGTCATTTACAATTGGAAACGTAATTTCAGGATCATAAAAGCAATTCAGTAATCCACGGAAATTGCAGTGAAAGTAAACATTAGTAGACGGTACTCGTATATCACAATTGAATACCAGATGAAGTTATTTACCAATCACATCACTGTATATTAAGTGTAAATTTGCGAAACCATTTAATGTTTTAAGTGTAAATTTGCGAAACCATTTAATGTTAAACACAATTTCCCAGCCTTATTATCATAAGGTCCCTGTCTCATATTCAACAGGTCCCGTGCGAGATTTTTTTCGGGTTTTTCCCTTATGCTGAAACATGAATGTCTGATAACTCTAAGCTCTGTGGACCTATGGACTCTGGGCTTATTTGAGTGTCATTTCACTAATTCAATTCAAATAATCTAACAGATAACCTAATTCGAATAACCTAACTGGTTAAAGAACCTTAGTTACAAAAAAAATTAATAGTATCTAATAATAATTCATAGCTCGAAAATTATTGCAATAGAAAACTGTAACCATAATAAGATTTATCTGAAGTGCAAAGACCTGTTTTCATGCGATGAACAACTTAATAGTATTGAACATGAAATGTTAAAACAAATCAAGGGGTGATAAAATTAATCGCCTGTATACTTCTTTAATTAAACTCTGAATTCATTCTCCGTGGACCAAATTCATGCTTTGGACATAAATTAAAGAAAGGAAGTTTCACAAGCCAACCACAGAGTAACCACACAGATCAATCCGAAACTCAAGTGTTCTAAAAGCAATTAATTGCAATTAAAATATCAGCATTATCGTTGATATTAGAATAGAAACTATAAATTGTGATTTTACACTCATATTCAAGGGTTTGTGTGTTATGTCCTGAATTGTGTTCGAAGTTTTTAATAATTATTATCATTAAAATAACTACATTTTCATAGCTGAGGACTTAGCTATTTTCACATTATCATAAAGTGATAAACTAAGAAATTTGGTATAGGTGGTACCTAACATATTTATATTTTGTTGCAATTAATGCTAGAAAAGCAATTCTAGCTGTTACATCTCAACGTCTAACGTGCTTTGGTGTTCACAAAACAATATTCATTATTAAATTACAGAGAAAAAAGGCAACTTATGCATCTTAAACCATTTCATTTTCAAGATGTGAAAATGAGCATCAGTTTTTATAACGCAAAATAGAACAAGCTAGAATGCAATAGAGTGTGTGGTAACATTTTGATAATATTTGTTTCTGTTTGTACTGGATGTGCCCTTGTTGTCGAAAACGCATCACATGTTTATTCACGTTTTCAAAAAATGAATAATCTGGTAAATGCTTTTAAGACTAGATTTTTCGTTTTCTACTTTTTCTTTAAGTTAATTTGGCTTGCAAATTATCATTGGAGTTTCCGTTGACGTATAATTATTTTCTTGGTTTAGTATGTTTGGCAATGCTCTATCGAAGTCAGTCTGATGAAGTTAAATGACGAAAGCTTGTGTAAAGAGATCGACTAAGAAAATATTTTCAAATTGAGACCAATTAAAACTTGTGTTAATTTGCTTGTAACTAGTGTGTTGTCTTAAAAATGCAATTATAATTTGGTAGAATAAGCTCTACATCGTTTGATGTAATGCCGTAGGCGAATAGAAGTCTATCAAAGTGCATTCAAAAGTTTCTTGCAAGTGAGTGTATTCTCTATCCAGTGAAACAATGTGTGGAAATTTGTAACAAATAAACTGAGTAAAGCTGATGTAATTTTTCAGTATTTTTTTTTTTTAGGAATTTGCCAGAAGAAAAGTTTGTAGTCAACCAGCAAGCCTTGTCTTTTTTGATTAACGTCCTCCAACGTTAAGTCATATCGGACGGTGAATGAATTGGGTGAAATGATGCTCAAATGAGTCCAGGGTCCATAGAGCTTACACTTACCCGACATTCGTCTTGAAGGATAAGGAAAAACCCCGGAAAAACTTTATCCAGGTAACTCACCCTGACCGAGATTCGAACTCGGGACCTCTTGAACGTTAGGCAGACACGCTACCATATACGCTACCGAGACGGGCTAAGCTTTGTCTTCATTTACGATTTAGATGTTAGTGGAAAGGATGTTGAACACTTATGGGATTTTGTGATTTCTACTTGAACCACATAGGATGGTTTAGATGTATTTTCAAAATATATCTACCTTTTGAAATACACGTATGTAACTAAAGGAAAATAGATCGTCTAATTTATTTTAAGAAACTATTTGTCAAACATTCTATTTTATGAATTATGTGATGGTTTTTCTGTCTTTCTTTTGTGTGTGTGTGTTTTTTTTTTTTTTCATTATTAACATTTAATACTGAAAGTGACAATTTTGCTGGCATTTCGTGCTTTATTCAACAATGCAAACGGAAGATGCACACTTAGTCACAAGTTTTCTTCCATACCAAGTGATCGGAAAAGCTTGTGTAATAATTGTATGATTTGCTTGATTTTGCTCTTGTTGGATGTGCTGTAGTAGGAAATGTTGCCATTGTTACGCTTGCTTGTCAAGTACGAGAGCTTAGTATAGTTAGAAGTAGATGAAGGAGCCTCCAGTAATAGAAGTACAGCACTGCACGATGTGCAATTGGCCATTTGTGCTTCTAAAGCCATTTCTGGGAGGAAGGGAGGAATTCGCACTAACAAGGACGGGGTCCCTAACGATTTCCAACATGACGCCGGCTAGCCCTGTCTTAGCCACTGGCAACCTTGGATTCCTGGAATACATAAGGCAGCTCCCAGGAAGGAAAGGGATTCCTCAGTCCCTAATCTTTCTATATTGTAAATTTTACTATACTGTTGCAACATACCTACCTACCTTAAAGCAGATGACCTGAAAAAAATTAACGGAAGTTATGGAGGCAGGAAATTCATGGTAGAGGGACTCCGGCATTCGCTTATCACCTGGCGAACCCACGAAAAAGCCTGTAGTCAGCACAATGAGGATCGAACCTAGGACCTTCCGAAGGGAGCCTCACACGTTAACTCGTAGTCATTTGCTTTGTTGCTTTGTAGTCTAGTTGCTTGCTTCATTGTTAATGCAAGGGACCTGCGGCGCTTTTGTACATTTCAAGATTGGTGCAGCGTCTTCAAGTATTACCTTCCAAATCACTTAAGTTTAGGTAAGTGCTTGGAAGTATACTGAGTAGTTAGGGATTTTAGGGTCTTTCTGTCAGCTCTCTTTGCTGTTCAAAAGTGCATGTCTATACAAGTGCATATCTAAAACACTGAACTTGGTGAAGAGATAATAAAAACGTAATGTACGTTGTATGTCAAGTACATATATTATTGTTCTGAAAAGAAAAAAAGATAAAACCCTAATGTATTATACGTTGCATTCACATGGTTTTCTTTACGTTCTGTGTTCTACAAACTAATCTGACATGAGATTATTCTTTTATATACCTTTTTTAATTAGTATAAAGTAATTTCAGATTTACATATTCTTTGAAGGTAACAGTAGGCTAAATCGATAGTCTTTACTTTTGAAGAGTGGTTGGCTTTGAAGTTTCATTCCCCTAGCATGGTCACTGCAAGAAAAAATAGTGACATCAGTTAAAAAAGAAGGAGTATGAGAAAATTAGAACCAATAGAAAATGTCTCGTGAATGGTTGTCACAAAATAGATTGGTGCTTTAACCCTTTCCAGCCAAAATTATAAGTATTCTACATAAAAAATAAGTTATGTTGTTTTGGGTTTATAGATGTTCCCTAAAACTACAAAATGCCTTGAATTTGAAAATTGTAGTGCTGGATTAGAATTTTTTAATGTCGGTCCATATGGACCAGTGGGAATACAAGATGGAAGAATTCTCTTGACTGATCAAATATAAATAGCATGTGACACGTAATTCACCTTATTAACATGAAAAAGAGTAGTGAGGTAATCAAAGGAACTTACACTAGTTTTAAAAACAGATGAGTATTGTTTTCAGATTCTTATGACATAGTACCTGATAGTAAATCTGTTGTTACAATGTTACAATGCATATTGGACTTTTTTATTCGCTATTAGAATGTAGAGCAAATCACTTGCATCCGAGAGTACATCATGCCAGTTATTTATTATAGTACAATAGAAAACACTTTGTTTCTCATGGAGACATAATGCCACTTCATATTTTGATCACTTAATTCGGGACTTGACATTCACACAAATCTTGCACCTCTGCTTTTTTGTTGTTGTGCAGTGGCCAGTGACCAATCTAACACCACTAACTGGATAAACAGTACATTTCTTTGGAGGATGTACATCATTTTGTGACTCAATGGGTGTTCGACCACGTTTTCTCTTCACAACCTTACCACTCTGAAGTAGGACATTGGCTATTTCCAGTTGAAAAGGGAGCAAAGGCATTGCATTTTCTTTCTACTGTTGTCAATGTCGTTTATAAAGGAACCAAGCAATGACAACACATGTCAGTAAGATGAAAGATAATTCGGAGATAATATATTTTTGCCCTCAGATTTATTCTGTACAGTGCAACAAGCAGTAAAATGTTCATTATCTTGCATGTCCTGATCTCTTTCAAAATATATATATTTCAATTTCTTCACCCGAAAATTCCCAAAATACCTTGTCATCAGACAGCTCTCCATTTAGCAGACACTCTAGCATTTCCTTTTCTGATCATTTAGACATATGAAAGTAAAGAAAGTAAGTAATTGACATGTAGATATTTGCACATAACCTCATTTGATAGACTTACGAATCACCATCACATCCTCCCAGCGGGGTCATATGGACACTACCCTTTTTAGCTCATAACACAATAATGCATATCATTTTATTATTGCAAGATATTTATTATCCGTAGTACACCGACTATGGCAGTATACTTTTAAATATAAATATTAGACCTATTGCAGATCTCAAGAGCAAAGCAGTTGACAGCTATGCATTACACTTCCAAGTGTATATTGTGACTTTGTGGATTCGTAAAATTAAGTCTAGCTTGCAGAAATTCAAAATGCTCTTTAGTTCCGTAGAAAGACACTAATGTCAGCAGAATGACATAACACATGTACGAAACCTTCAAGTCCGTCTGCCACACGTCCACACTACACCATTAACAGCTCTCAACTCACTCAGGTCACGTCTCTCTTATTTATACACGAGCAGCTGTTTCTCGCAGGTTGGGGAACTTTCTCGACAGCTCACGAAGTTTCACGGACAAGCACGATCTTTCGTGAACTAGCCAGATCACCATGGAACTGTTTCTCTCCCCTTCTCCCTCTGTTGCTCGCTCTCTGGGCGTGGCTTGGACGCTATCTGTCTCTTTCACTCGCCGCCTCTCTCTCTCTTGGCGCGCGTCAATATGAAGCTACATGAAGCCTTATACTCGCATGTTTTGGTTGATGCTGCCATCTGTGTCCAAGGAAAACACTAAAAAATGCAGTGGTGCCATGTGGGAACCACTGGAATTGCGTGAATATTGTCTAAATGGTAAATAAAGTTTGTGAGTCCATTTGGACCTTTGGACTGGAAAGGGTTAACGAGATATACTTTTCTTTCCAATGTTATTTCATATCCGGCAATGAATGAAATTGGTGAAATGATGCTTAAATGAGCCCAAGGTCCGTAACACTTAGTTACCACACATCCATCTTTCAGATTAAGGGAAAACCCTGGGTACCCAAAAAGCTCATCCTGTCCGAGATTCGAACTCCACCTCTTGAACGTGAGGCAGATATGCTACGGCAAATTCTGAGACGGGCAAATTCTGATATAGTTTTATTGTAGTGCAAATACCTTAAACATATATTATGTGTTATAATTTTTGTTCAGAACTACTTAAAATAAAGAATAACGGATAATTTGAAGGGTGGTTTGTGGTGCATCCGCCATGTTGCATCTGTGAAAAATGGTAAACACAATTGTCAAGTTTGAAATTTTATCCACTCTTGGTTTTGACTCTCGTTTGATCTTCACATAAACACACATGTACACGTGCACTCGCATGTGCAAATGTACACACTCACATACACCTCTTTTTTAATTCAGAGAGCTTCAAAACGAGTACTTTCGTTTAAACCTCGGCGTCGAATACTGTGCTAGAATGCAGTAGCTACTTACTATAGGTAAATATTGAAGTTGAAGGAGAAAATAATCGCGTACACTCCCTTATTGATGAATTCTTTTCAGGTAAGATATTAAGCTGCAATATTTTTTCATAACTAGTGCTAAGCTTAACATAGGTACTTGTCGTTCCCTGTTCTTCGTACTTTATTATTATTATTATTATTATTATTATTATTATTATTATTATTATTATTATTATTATTATTATTATTATTATTATTATTATTATTATTATTATTATTATTATTATTATTATTATTATTATTATTATTATTATTATTATTATTATTATTATTATTATTATTATTATTATTATTATTATTATTAGCAGTAGTACTGAACAGGAAAACATATATCTCTTACTAATTAATAGAAGGCAATTAGTTATAAGCTGTGATCGAGATTCAGATCGTTACTAACCAGACAGGAGACTTTGTGATAATTGCCAAACGCTAATTTTCTCCTTTTGAACCTAAAGGAATGGTTTTTCAATGTGTGGTTTTGTGACATAATCTAGGTGCGAGAGAACTTTGCAGGTGATACACCAGCAGTAGGTACATTGAAGAAACCATACAGAAACGGTAGCGGAAAGTTACAGTAGATTATGATAAACGTGTGTAACAATCTGCCTAAATACATACGATTTAAAATGTTACTCTTAAAATTTCATACAACTTTATGACCGACAGTTTGCTTACTGTAGGATTTGCTGAGAAAACGTCTAAGGAGCACATTAAAATTTCGAAATGTTGCTTCATTATTCCGTGGTGAATCACCTGATATAGCTTCATCATTGCTTTCATACCACCGTAAAGAGAGAAAAAATGTTCTATACCAAGCGGACATGCTTGCTTTGTCTGTATTCTATAGAATTTACAATATTTTTTCCGAAAACATGTCTTTCCATCATACTGGCCTTTTCTTCTTTCTTTTTAAAGTTGTTTAGTTACCATTTAACTAATAGACATGTGAAATGAGCCAGAGTCCTCTGACTCGATCTTTGTCCTCTAAGGTCAGTGCTAAAGATCTTGCCCAGGCAGGTTCGAACCCAGAGCCTCCTGGTTGAAGATCAGGCAATCCCCTCACCACGATGCTTTTCTGTTTTGCCAAGATAATAATTGAAAAATTTCGTCACACAGCAGGTGGTTCAGTATGCGACAGTTTCAATTTATCAAATAATTTCGAATTTAACACACTTCTTGTTTAAGCACCGGAGAGTATTTTATATGTGCAGTAAAAGTTAAAGTCAATCAGCTTGTACCGAGTGGGGGATAGTTTCGACCTCTACGACTTTTGAGATAATTTCTGAATGAATTTGTATACAAGACAGTTGCAATTTTCAGTAAAATGACCAAATTAATCTGTCGGAAAATCCATGACTTATATTTGGCACTTGTAAATGTCTGTGATTTTACTTTCCTATTTTATAATTGTTTGCATTTTGATATCTTCACTGCAAGAAAAGTAAGTGTACGGTTGGTTAATTGCATTTGGAAACTTAATACTTTGAACAAATACAGCTGTGTTTACAGGTTCTAGTTAATCATCCAAGATTATATATAATGATTATTATATATAATGATGCAGACATGCATACCATGTATGGATTTGTATAAATTCCTTCAAAATACTGGAATAATCACACAATAATAAATGATTATACGTCATGAATTCCTCTCAAGGATGACCCCAGGGATCAGCCTGTAAGCACTCTGTTCCATGACTCTGGAACATGCGTAGTATGCAGATGATATACTTATCCATGCTTTTAAAAAAATTATTCAAATTGACGACATGGCTCTCAATATTTTATTGTGTTGGAAATTACAAACTAAATTACATTTTAATCCCTTCAACTCACAGGCACTACTCAATGCAAAATAAATATAGAAGTAAATGAAAGATTAAAAATGATTGATCAAAGCATTTAAACACTAATTATGTAGATATAGCTTTAGATAAATAGGTTGTTTAAACCTCATTTAGAACATCTAGCCTCTAAAGCTATATATATATATATATATATATATATATATATATATATATATATATATATATGTGCGATTCCACAAATGCAGCACTTATTATTCAACTAGTATAAGTAATATTTAAAATAATCGTAAAAGTACTTTTCAGCATTTAACTTTTGATTTTGAATATTCATTGCCGTTTATGGCTACTGGACACCTTGTCACACTATACGACATTTACATCCAAAAATTGCCGAAATATGCATAATTACACTATTCATAAGATGGATCACGATTTATTGAAGAGAAAATAAAATACGAGGGTCCTTCAATAAATAACCGAACTTATTTTTTAATTAACACATAATGGCTTAAGTTCACTAACATTTACCTACACACTTTCGTAGTATTCTCCCTCTGATAAAATACATTTATTACAACGATTTACCCATTGTTCGAAACGCTCTTTGAACCCATTTTTGGACAGTCTGTTCAGGATATCCATGACATCATTGTTCAACTTCTTTTCACTTTGAAAATGGTGACCACGAAACTCCTGTTTCACTTTAGGGAAGAGGTGAAAATCTCATGATGCGAGATCCGGACAATGAGGTGAATGAGGCATGATCTCAATGCCCATTTCTGGGATGGCATCATGAGCTTGATGAGCAGGGGCATTATCCTGATGCAAGATCCATCCTCTCCTTGCGAGATCTGGTCGCTTTTGTTTCAGTGGCCCCTTCAGTACGTCACAATAATAAGCAGCAGTTATTGTGCGTTGATTAGTTACAACATGATCATACAGAATGCCCTGTTTGTTAAACAATACGAGATGCATGACCTTTCTGTCTTTGGCCTAGGGCTAGATGAATGTTTCCACTGCGAACTCTCCTGTTTTGCTAACGGGTCGTAATGGTGGAACCAACTCTCGTCACAAGTGAAGACTATTCATAAAGTCCGGCTCCCGTCGTACCTTCCGAGCCATTCTTGACACTTCATGACGCGGTGGCCTTCTGTATGTTCTTCAGCACGTGCGGTACCCATTTCACTTCAGCTTTTCGATAGCCAAGATCATTGCGAATTATGTCGTCTACACTTCCAACAGACAAATGCATTATGTCTGCAACTTTCCAAATTGTTATGCGGCGATCTTCTCGCACAATTACGTCAATTGTGTTAATGTTGACTTCCGTTTTTGCTGTTACGGGTCTTCCAAGGCGCGGAGAATCTTGAAGGCCTTCATGACCCCCTTTGAAACGTTTGTACCACTCAAAGACTTGTGTTATGCATAAAGCATGCTGGGCCATTTCAAAGGTTTCTGTAGGAGTTTTTTCTAACAGAACACAAAATTTTATTGATGCACGTTGCTGCAATTTCGGTTCCATGGTGCGTGCAGTAAACACGACCTCACGTATCGGGCTCTAACTCATAACTGGCACTCACAGTACTCTAGAGGAAGGATTCACCTTTCCAGCACTAGCAGCCATGGCGCTTCAGAGCGGTTTATTTACATACAGTTAAATTAGTTCGGTTATTTATTGAAGGACCTCGTACAAGTTGGGTGTGCTTATGTTGTTAAGGCGTTCAAGCTGTTCCGACCTGTTCTGTGCTCCAAGCTTAATTATTTGATAGATATAAAAGAAGCATTGAACATAAATACAATGAACTAATGTTTAGTGATTCATAAGCGCCTTGCTACTAATGAATTCAATTTAAATCAAAAGTCTGCTCAAATTAGAAAGAGCATAAAAAACCACATAAAGCAATTATGTCTGTTTTGGATAAAGGGGCATAAAGGAATTGTAAGATAGAACGTTGCTCGTGTTAAAAATAAATAGCTAAACTATATTTTTGTTTGCTGGAGTGACCTTTCGACTAGAAGTGTTAAAGTTAATTCGCAGTTCCTGATTGAACTCTTCCCTACAATACTCGACAAGTTAAATATAAGATATTTAACTTACATTTCCACTATGAGAAATTTGGAAATTATTTCATAATATTTAATATCAATTCAATTTGAGGTCATTGTTTAAATTAGTCTTTAACCGTTTAGGTCATAGGACGATGAATGAAATGGGTAAAATGACTACTCAAATGAGTCCAGGGTCCTTGGAGTTTAGAGCTATCCGGCATTCATCTTCCAGGATAAGGGAAAATCCCGGAAAAAAGGCCTATCTAGATAAGTCACCCTGGCCGAGATTCTAATTTGGGACCTTTTGAACGTGAGCCAGCCACACTACCCCCTTCGCTACAGAGGCACGCACAGTGATTATTATTGTAAATTTTAATAATATATACAAACTAAAATATGTTTCATTTGATTTTCCATATACGAAAGAAAAAGACTCCAACTAAACCTTTTTTTTTTTCAAGAACGTGACAATACTGTGACAAGAATGACGAGCATACTGCAGTCCTTCCAGAACAACTTACGACTACTCTAAACCAACCGTGTCTAATGATCGCAGCGAGAAGGTCCTAGGAGTAGAATGCTCTCGAGTCTAGAACAAATCCGTACGGTAACAATGCGGCTCATACTTCCGGCTACGTGACCTAAGCTAGTTTTGAGGGTTTTTTGCTTCTCTGCCGTCGTCGTGTCAAAACATTCATATGTAAAACTGTTTTCAACATCCAATGATCCAGTGGTATTACATAGGTATACGTTATGCAAGTTTTAACAAACATTCATAACCAAATGTAGTATTTCAATTGTGTTAATGCACTGTACTTAGTGTTCTGTAAGTTATAGTCGTAATAAGCGCTTCTGTGAAATAGGGTTTCAAGTTTGAGATTCATTAAGTAAATACATACTATCATTTATTTATCAAGTTATTTGTTTTAAAATGACCAGAAGTCGTGTAGTAGTGGTGTGAAACAGCTGACAATCTCTTAGGGTTGTTTTTTTTTTTTACAATATTTTCTTACATACCAGCCTTTTATCCTTTTTAAGATTTGTTACCATGCGGCGTTTTAAAACAAAACTGTAATATTTCCTGTTGCTTACCTAAGGTTGAAGAAAGAGTCTTTTTTTTTTGTAGCACAAGAACACGAATTTGGCGGCCAGATTTTAAAAATATAGTTTCTTTTTTCGCAAGTATCGTTTGGTGTTATTCTGCAGCTTGAAGCTCAACTATTGACATAAAATCCATAACACCAAATTTGTTGTTCTTGCTTTACTTTAGCTTAAAGGATTACATCTCTGATACACCCCTTTATCCTTAGTCTTTTTGTTCTTGGTTTTTATTTATTCTTAGCAGATGCACTTCTCCAGGATATAGAAGTATTTCCACGTCGCTTCTAATACAGTAAGAAGACACTGATTAAGCCTCATATTTGCTGCTCAAAGTTTATTTCTTGTGTTCAACAACATATCCTTAACACTTTATGAACGTATTTGTCATTCTTTTGCTTATTCCAAATAGTTTATGTCTGCGTCATACACTCAGTCTGGAGACATGCAATTTTCTTTCTTACATTTCAAGTATTTTTAGACGAGATTATTGCACTGTCTTCTTTTCATAGGATGATATAAAGAGAGTCATAAACAGAGAAAAAAATTGCTTGCACAGTACGTAGTTCCAGCGAAAAGAGGAATGTAATCAGAAAGATAAAAGAACGCCAACTGTATTTGCAGGCAGCAGATCAGAAAGCGTTAGCAGTAACAAACAAAAGACTTCCAATATTTGTGTCTTTTGTGATTTCATAGATCTCGAAGGATACACACCGATGCAGCTCTGACTTGATTATGGTTCCACATAATACTTTACTTACATTCATTTCGTTTTTGTTTTCTTAAAAAAGCTACAGCCGAAGTCTAAGGGACAGTTTTTCTTTTACAGCAACAACCTTCGTTTGCTTAGAAAATATAAAAATACTAATTTATGCACAAGAGGGCTGAGGGGCTAATACAAACAGCAAACCAGTTGTTTTGATATTGTGGCAGTTATGGATCTTGCGTATTCTAAATAATGCGGAATTCAGACCTACTCAGCGCATGCACAATACACCGATACACGCGGGGAAAATAGAAAATGGAAATAAAAGCGAAATAGAGTTAGGATTAGAGTTATACATCGGAGGACATCAGGAACACTTAGACCTACCTACATAGCTCATTGCAGTTATCACCCTTCGAGGAACAGATGAAGGAACTACAGGATATTAAAGGCCGCAAGTAGACAGACCACAAAGATGCGCCAAAGTCCCTAAAAGTTCCAGTTTCGAAGATCTGTTTGTCGACCAAGCAGCCCTCTAGTGCCCGCCTCGGTAGCGTGGTGCTAGCGTACTTTCAAGAGGTCCCGAGTTCGAATCTTGGTCAGGGTGAGTTACCTGGATACGATTTTCCCCCTGGGTTTTCCCTTATCCTGAAAGACAGTTGTCAGGTAACTCTAAGCCTATGGACCCTCGGCTCATTGGAGCATCATTTCACCCATTCCATCCATCGTCCGATGTGACTTAACGTTGGAGGACGTAAATTAAAAAAAAAAAAAAAAAAAGCCCTTTAGTGTTCACGGGGAATGGAAATACTCTTTTTGAGCAAACTTCGCTACCATCTGTTCGTGAACAGAATTAAAGGGAAATGATGGAAAGAAAACCGTGGTAAATGAGAAACCATCCCAGCATTCGTCTATGGATCCGGGAAACAAATAAATGGTTAGACGTCTCATTCGAACTCGGGACCTGTTGAATGTGAGCCATGTCGCTCGGTGAAAGCAAACTAAATCATATTAGTAAAGTAAAAATGTTAGTACGTTTGCATTAATCTGTAAGTGCACTTTGAGCACTGCAGTAAACATCAAAAATCGAAGCTGTGTCTTTTCAGTAAATTGTATTTTGCCACATTCCCAAACGTTAAGTCATTAAACTACTTAATTTTATTTAAAATAAAAGAAATATTGTAAACAGAAAAAAGTACAATAGCAAATGCAACTGTATCAGTAATAAGGAATAGCAAAATGTAACTTAGTAGCATAATATGTTTTATAATCTAAAACCAAAAACGTGTTTGGTAGCATCCCTTATCCTCAAAGACGAATGTCGGGTAACTAAGCTCTATGGACCCTGGGCTCATTTGAGCATCCTTTCACCCATTTCATTCGCCTTCCGATATGACTTGACGTTGGAGGACGTAAATTACAACAAAAAAGTCCACTTTTATAAGCTTTTGTTAAAAAATATTAGCATTTTCACTCTTTCGTGGTCAAGTCTATTTCTTTTTCTGTCACATATGAGTTCTGCTGTGCTAAATAGTATTTCAGAGAAAGCTGTTGCAGCTGGAATACACAAATATTTAGCGGCTAATTTGTTTTTAGTTTTGGATATTTTTAATTTGTTTTCCAGTAATTCAGTGATCCAGTGCACTAGAAAGAGGGGGTGACAAATAGTCGTTGAGATATGCAGTGACTTCTTTTTGGGAACTGGTAACTGGCACTGAATTTGACGCACGATTATTTCCTTGCATACTGTGCAGATATCACATTCCTGGCAATTTCTCGGGCATACTGACGGCAGTAATATTTTGTGGTTTTAAAATCAAATAAAAAATGCAGAATTCGCACCGAAGTATCGAAAAAATTCCGTGAATTTTCAGAAGTATCGTTCGATGTCGACACCAGGCAAGTAACTGAGTACTAAGGTATCGCAAGTATCGAGGATCCATCTCTATATTTTATTTTTGTACTTTAAAACAAGTTATCGTTTGTTTTCACTCAAAGGCCTTTTAGGATTAGCTCTTCTATTAAAAATGTTGATGAAAATGTATAAAAATTAAATATGGGGAGGTTAATGCAATTCCAGTGATGCAGTAACGGGTTCGCATCGGAATCGGAAACGATAACGCATACCAAGTTGCGAATAACGTTACTCATATAGCGTTATCGTCTATCTGTAGAAAAAGCACGCTGGTGCTAAGGTTTTCTTATTCAAAGTTTTTTCAACAGATCTATGAAAGAAGAAAAAATTACTTCTAATGAATGCATAAAAATTATTTAGCTTTAAAATCTATACATCTTCCACCCGCTATAATCTTAAATCATGTCTGGCAGTCAGATGAGAAAAATATTTTAGAGGCACTGTCATGCTACTAACGAACAGTTCTATCTACTGGAAGTTTGTATGAAAGTAACTATATAAGTGGATTTAGTACTGGAACATGGATTTCGTATACTAACTAAATTGCTAGGTAGCCCAGTAAATGAGATCTGAATGCAGCTCACATAAGCTTTCCTACGTGTATCTTGACGTGCTATGATATTAGGTTGCCTTCTTATGTATGTCCCGTATATAATACGTGTTGTGATTCTCTGTCATAGCACATTACTGTTGCATGCATTAGATATGTAAGGTTGCGAATTTGTAGTACACTGGAGAAAATTCTTATGCATAACAAGTATGTGTGTCACCTTTAGGGGTATGCTGCTTCTCGACATTCAAAGTCGAAGATTTAATAAATGTCATTTCTTTGTTTTGTGGAGCAAACTTTTAAACAGACTTGCACCAATATAAACAAATTAAATCGCGCCAAGAAGTACTCATTGCTTAGACATTGATTCCTTGTTGCATTGTAGACAGGAACAGTCGTGCGTAGCATGCGAAATGAACATCACTGACTAGAGAGCATCAACTGATTTTATTTAACTCTTACTCTAAAGTTTGAGAATCGAAAGGAGATAAACTTTTATCGCAGTATTGCTACACAATAGAAAGTTATCTAGACATTTTTATCAAAGAATTGTTGTTTCTAAGGAATATGTTAGTGGTTTGGAGTGGGAATGAAAATATGTCAAAAATTTAAAACTAAACGGAGCATAAAATTACAATTTCGAGAAGAGCTATTGGAGCAAGATTCGGTTTATCCTCGTAACATGTATCGAATTGGATGATTTCGCTTTGCGGTAGTCTAGCTCGTGCCAATATATGTTTTAGCGTTTTTTTTTGCATGGTTTACAATGGAATAGGCGTGTATTACTGTATTGTTTTGCTCGCATTGAGTTACATTTTGCCTCTCAGCTTTAATGTATAGGTACAGGAACTGCCTGGATCACCGTTCTAACCAAATTTATGGGTCACAAGAAAAATTTAAACATACTCGGCCTCTGTTAGACAAAGAAACATGCCAACCTAAAAAAAAAAGCCAATATAGGGAACTATCTTGGAAAGAAGTCCAAGAAAATCACTGCATCGCCTTACAACATGATTTCAATAACAGTAATTGATCAGTAATTGATCCGATTGATCTATATTCATGTGGCTATTATGTTTGGGGAGTGCAAGAATTCCCAATATTGTTAAAGAATTAGGAAGATTGTTCCTAGCGTACTCTATCCAATGTTTCTCCTGTATTTCTCAAGTAATTAACATGTGTTCAAATACCTCAAATACCTTTTATAACGAACGGTAAACATAGCCTATTCATATTGTTTCGTATGCTCACTATTATCTAATAGTAGCTTTTGCTATATTCAAGTAAATCCCAAACGTGACTTTTCAATTTAGGTCTTATCCTTCATTTGTTGCAATGAAAGGATAAAACGCAGATCGTTGTGGACCACACTTCGAAGGTTACATAGTACCGACAAAACAAGGCATGGCTTGAAAATTTAAAGAGTCAAACTGAAAAATTCAGCGTATATCCACGATTTAATCCACAGGTCTCCCGGTCTCTGTCCGGTTGCAGTTACATCTGACACATCATGCCAAAGTGGTGGCATAATATTAAATTCTCTAGTTGACTCGCATATTTCCCGGTACACAATGATTTCAAATTCATATGAGACAACATACCCTAGGCCGCGCCGTGGCTCAGTGGTTAGACCGCTTGGCTCTCACCAAGGCGGCCCGGGTTCGATCCCAGGCGACTGCAAAGTGGGATTTGTGGTGGACAACACGGCGTTGGGGCGAGTTTGCTCCGGGATCTCCGGTTTCCCCCGCCATCTCATTCCACCGGTGCTCCATCTTCATCTCATGTACCATCAGTGTCACCGCCTGCGATGCCGTATGTAGTAAAAGCGGGCATTAAACACTACACATTTCACAACATACCCTAATTGGGAGTTAGAATGTTGTAAGGAAGTCCCAGGCGTCATAGTATAACTATTTGCCAATCGATGGATATTAATTGTTCTTGCACACTTAGGCATGTAGGCTAATGTGTAAATTCATTACATTAATTGTGAAGTCATTGAATTAGTTGCGTCGGTAATGAGGCTCTCTGTGCAAGTCCAGTAAAGGAATATTTCTTCGGGCTAGAAGCTGCTATTCTACCTAGAGTCTCTTTACCTAGCTAGATGTAGCCTAATAAACCTCCTGCAGTTCCTTTCCTCCATTCTTTCCTCGTCACCCTTTCTTCATGATGGATATTAATAGTCGTGTTGGAGTGTTTAAGCATTCTTCACAGATTGTTGTAAAGCGTTGATTAGTATCAGTCACATTATTTTTAAAGAGTTAATAAATGCATACTTTTAGTTTTGCATCATTTAATAATTTCAGGAAGTTCGTCTCTTGCATATGCAAACATACAAATTAAGTACCTTTATTGGGACTCATTCAAAGAAGTAAAAAAGGAAGAATGAGTAATTAATCTCCGAACCAGTGATTGCAAACTGCTCCTCATTTTATGGTTGGTTCCTAGTTCAAAACAATGCATATTTTGCTCACAACGTCAACATTGTAAAAATCCGTTCTATAAGAGTATTCCAGAACAATGAGCAAAGGTTAAAGTTACGAGAAAAATACGGGTGAAATTCTCTCAGTTTTGCAGCCTTCCCCCTTCTTTTTGTTTTTCGTTTGGTCTAATGGTCTAATTATGTACTAAAAGAGACAATGGAAAAGGTAGATAGGTGCACGGATAATGCAAAAGCCAATACGTTCATCTGGTAAAGAATTGTATGGTAGAGGGATTTCGGTATTGATTTTCCCGTAGCAGAGAATCGTGTTGCATTGATTTTAAAAGACTTGCTTTCATGCTATGCTGTAAAAATGTTCATTATTGACATTTTTAGAATTTACAGCAGTGTGTTACTACGCCATCACTGTAGCATGTTCTTCCTATTTTAAAGTTTTTAAATTACAGTTTCAGCTTTTAATGTAATGAAAGACATTCATGTTTCGGTTGAATAGGAACACTAAACTGTTTTTTAGCGCTTTTAAAAGGGTTTGAAAATATTTCATTCTGGTGCAATTTTTCAAAATATTTAGGTCATGAAAGTCCGAGCTCTGCATATGACTGTAGGAGGAAAACTTAAAAAGCTAAGGGGCCCAAATGACCTTGCTGTCGAAGGGCCCTAAAACACCACACACTAAAAAGTGAAGGACGATGACCGTTGTTACAAGCACACATTTTGGCATTTTACCACATTTATTAAATTAAACTACACAATGAAGGAAAAATTACAACTATTTAGTGTTTATAAAGTGAAAACACTGCACGAAATCACAATAATGTATATTTGCATTGTCTATAAATTGAAATAAGGGTTATAGGTAAGTGAACAACATTTATTTTAAAAGTCCTGGTGTAATGCTCTTCGACAAATTCAGTGAATGTAATTTTTTTTAAGCCCTGTAGGAGGCCTGAGAGTGACAGAGGAACCTTCAACTCTCCCTCTGCTTTTGAGAAGGTATGGAGTAATCTGAACGTTATAAGATAGCGTTTCATTCAAAGAAGATAGAATTAACTGCTGGCCTTCCATGACAATAGAATGAGTGGTTAAAGCAGTAACGTTGTTTCCGTCATCAAAATAGATTTCTTTCTTGAAAACTTGAATAGAAAAGACAATAAAATAAAACAATCTCAAAACCTAATAAATAATTATAGAAAAGCGATCAGCACTAAAACCTAGAAAACAGAAATTAAGACATAGATTTTCCTTAAATTGAAATGAAAATAAGCTACTTTAGATCCAATATCTGGTGTATGACTTATTAATATGGTTGGAAAAGATATCCAATTGTTCTCCCAGGTTTTCAAGCCAGCATTATGTTGTAGTTGTATAATTTCCGTAAGTGTAAATGGTTCTAACATCAATTCAGTTTTCAATGAAAGCAACTCTTTGTAACGAATTATATATTTTGTTTAAAGATATGGTATGCTGTTTTCATTAATGTTGGAAAACGTGTGTGGTTTTTATTTCAACACTTATCTATGTACATTTTTCAGTGATAATTTTACTTCTGTGTTCTCAGTTTGTTTACAGTTGACTGGGAACACGTCAGCAATGTGATTGGGTTAATTATTATTTTGTTCTAAATAGAAAGGCAGTTCTTCATTTTTTAAAGATGATGTATGATTGCAGTTCATAGCAAAAGGACATTATAGCTCAGTATCATTAGTGTTCACTTCAGTTATACCAAAATGTCATGGTAATACTGGAAGCACTATTTGAAGCCCATGCAGAGAGAAACTCTGGATACGGAACTGATTGATTCATCCAAACTAGGATCACTTTTCGTCAAACAAACCGTGGAATTCGGATGGAATTCAATGACAGGTGGACGGAGTTCGGTGGAAACTATTTTTGACATACACGCTTACACAAAAAAGTAACTTCTAACAGTTTCGGAATGTGATTCAGTGAAAAACTTACTAAAAATGTTCTTTTGGATGGTGGCCTCAAAATGTGTTTTCACTGACATCTTGATATCGAATTTTTGGGTAGAACACAGTTGACCTTCTCTACCTACTACTTGCATAGTAGAGAAAGCAAAAATAGACAACTCAACACAGACACGACAAATAATAATAATAATAATAATAATAATAATAATAATAATAATAATAATAATAATAATAATAATAATAATAATAATAATAATAATAATAATAATAATAATAATAATAATAATAATAATAATAATAATAATAATAATAATAATAATAATAATAATAATAATAATAATAATAATAATAATAATAATAATAATAATAATAATAATAATAATAATAATAATAAACACGTGAAGTATCCCCTATGCCCAACGTGGTTCGGAGTCCACGGTAAAAACTGTAGGTCCTCTCACCTCACCGCCATCTTCACTATCACCCTATCATCGGAGGTAATGGACACCGCCCTCTGGGTGCCTCCACCTGAGAAATGGGTCCGGTCATCGCTTGGTGGGGTGAGGTTACCCCGAAGGCCAAGGTTGCCATGTGGGGAGTGTTAGTAACTAACTAACTATAATAATAATAATAATAATAATAATAATAATAATAATAATAATAATAATAATAATAATAATAATAATAATAATAATAATAATAATAATAATAATAATACTAATAATAATAATAATAATAATAATAATAATAATAA
>CM060947.1:113950818-114070800 GCA_030765055.1 Mantis religiosa
AACTGCACATGCAGTGGCTGATCTCCTGGCCCAGTTCGGATGGCACATCCTCACCCATCCCCCTACAGTCCAGACTTAGCACCTAGTGATTATCATCTATTTTCCTGAGTTGAAGTCACACCTGGGTGGAACACATTTCCAGACCGACGATGATTTGAAAAAACGAGTTTGAGCGCTACCTGCGCCAACTTGGCGGTAGAGTGCTATGACAAGGGCATACAAAAACTGCCACAAGCTCATGCAAAAGTGAAAAATAGCTGTAAGTTCCGCCTTTCCACCAATGTTTACATTCATTGCCAATAAACATGTTTTTCTATATTAAATAAAAATTGGAGACCTTATTTTACGGACACGCCCTCGTAGTAAGCAAGCGATAGAAGTTTGAGGGAGTTGCTATATGATGTCTTTGAAATGGAAAAAAAAAAAAAAAATCAAAACTGACTTGCCGCTTGAATAAGATTTAAGAAACTGGATATTCAAACGAACAACAACAGAATACCTCCGGAATGGTTAATGCCTCAAAAATATTATTCGCAAATGTTTGTGTTGTTTAAGAGCGATCTTAGAATTTACCGAACTTCCCGAAATTTGGAATTGCACGAATTTAATACGAAAGGGCAATAACTTGAATATATGATAATGACCAATATGTACGCTATGAAAGTGTTGTACGACAGTAAAGGCATTTATATTTATTTTCCTCTATATCTAACATATGTTTCGAAACATATAAGAAACATTTACATATTTTCTGGGCAAATCTTTGACAACAGCTATGCCAGAATGGAGTACTGTTTGAGGTCATTATATAGGTAGCCATAAACGACTTTTGAAAAAGTATATTATCAATGTTCATAACTTTGACGTTCTGGTGTTTTAACATAAATTCTCATATTTGAATATTTAAATCACAAGGTAAGGGGGAGAAAACGTGAGCCAGACCAATACTAATTGCCGTTGCATTGCATGCTCTCTCTTTCTCTTTCTCCCCTCCTTGCTCCCTCTACCCCTCTGTTATAAAACATTTATGCTAATTATTTAATTTGGATCTTAACCTATTTAATGGATATTATAAAGTCAATGGCATCCGTTTGCTACTCACATAATCCTCCGTGATGTAGGGATAAATATGTTAGCTTCTGATTCCTGAGGTCGCTGTTTCAAACCCAACGGAGACATTTTTCGGGGTGTAAACGATATTTAGCATATCTTTACTCGCAAAGGAAGTAAAACTGGTACTCCGAGCCCCATGTCGTAGAGTTACGGCACAAAAAGAACTTCAGAGCTGATAAAGAAGCATCTAAACAAAAACTATGCAGTCCTTTGCGCCCGAAATAGTATAGGAGAATCGTAGCAATGAAAGAGCATCTATAAATCAACGTAATGTACTTTAATTTAATTTTATCTATTGAATGCTCTACAAACTGTTCCTACAAATGCTTATTATTCAATTTCTTGTTATCGAATTCTTGGGTGGAGTGCAATATTTCCTGCATTTGCTATAGGTCAGGAGAAAGGAAGCAAAAATATTAGTTTATACATTTTTGTTTGCATATGTGTGCGATGGGAAAATCCGTGCATTGCGTTCCAAGGAATGCATGTAAGTTTTGAGCTCACACATGTGGTGCAGTTTTCGCCCGAGTATAGAACGAATGCTCACTCAGCATCGTTAGAAATCTGAAGAGCTAAGATTGGGGATCTTGGATTACAAAAACCAATTATTCCTGCTGATTGTTGACCACATCATATCTCCTCCCTGAAAGATCACACACGTCTTGTCGGTAGGCCGCGTGTTATTTCACGTTTTCTCTCAAACTCCTTGTGTACAAACACAATCTTGGGTTTCAAACATAAGCAATTCTCCCAAAATAGTTTAATACGCTTGTGAGTAAAAAGAAAACTGTTAATTGTGGTCTTTTTTTAAATACTTAATAAATATTATCTGAAACATTTCACGCGATCATATGTATCAATTTTTCGTTCTTGGCGTATTGAAAAATTAGTTTTTACTCTCCATTTCACGTTAACCGTGAGGGGCAAACGCAGCATTGCATTCCATTAAAATATTTGATATCGAAATTTTATTAGTAAAATACTCTTCGAGGCTCTCGATCAAACGTAGCATTCTTAAAAAGTACATGTCTATATGAAGAGAGAGAGAGAGAGAGAGAGAGAGAGAGAGAGAGAGAGAGAGAGAGAGAGAGAGAGAGAGAGAGAGAGGGAGAGAGAGAGAAGATTAAGAACTAACTAGTATATTTCAAAATTAGAATATCTTTCCTACCTATTGGCTGGCAGTCTTGAAATTGTTATTTCTTCAAAAGTAGCTCTAACGAGTTAATTAAAATATATGTTGATTTCGTTTTTGATTATTTTATACGTGGATATACTCGTGTAAGTTGAAACCGTAAACGATAGTAAAAGTAAGACCAATATTGTTAAATATAGAATCGTCTAGTGTAATTTTCAATCGGGATTTTTTATACTTGATTTTCGTGGTACCTATTTCTGAACATTATAAAAACAGCTTTTGTCTGCCATATTACTGTTCAAGAGAGAAACTCATTGCTGAAAAGGGAGATAAATGAGATCGTAGGAAGAGCCGGAGCTTCTCATTTTGTATACAAATAAATCAACTTTGGTCCATAAAGCTAAGTTTTCATATTTGGCCCATAAAGGAATACAAGCTGAAGGTGGCATTATACTGAACGCATTTGCATTGTAGTAAACAGTTTCTCCGACGAGCGAGACGGCTTCGCGTTAACGTAGAAGTTAGCATTCGAGAGATCGTTGATTCGATTCCGGAATAAACATAGGTTCTTTCATGGTTCTCAGGACAGTAGACGAATAATGGAGTTCTTCTGCTTTAACCTCTTATTTCCTGTCTATTTTCATGCGTCTATCTCATCTTGGATTTTTTGCGACAGGACGATGAAATCTGCGTTCTGAAAGGATTTCTATCAGGTTTTTGGTGGAACTGTTGGGATCTCTTTTCTGGAAGTGGTCTCGATTGTCCAGGGATCTCCGATTTGGAGGGACTTATGCGGAGTTAGATGGACCATATTGAAATCGTTAGAGACCTGTTCTTGTTAGAGAACAGCGTCTTCCTTCCATTTTAAGGCATTTTTAGTTTCTCGGGTTATATCAGCCCCTCTTTTTACCTTGTGAACATTAATTGTTCTTCAGCAGTGTTCACAGTATTGTAGTATTACTTTAGGTAGTCATATTAAATTCACATACACATTCAAACTCTCACTGTACTTCCAGATTCTGAAAGGAGTGGCTAAAGAAACATTCCCAATCTCCAGCCAAATTATTGAACTCGGGATCTCTGGATTTTAAGGCTAGTATTCTAACCATCATTACAGAGAGGATGTCTATGTATATTATCATTTATTTCCATAGCTATTTTCAGATCATTCAAACACACGCTTCTTGCTGATAATTAAAAGTACGTATGAAAGTGGTTCAATAATACCAAAGAATTACACATTATTCTTTCTCAGCAGTTAAGTGTTAATATATAAGTAATTGTAACTGATATTGCATATTTTCTAGAAACCACAGCGAGGAGAGAATGAGCATTGTAACATTTAGGAAAAGTATACCAGCGATTTTGCGGATATATTGAGTATTCATTTCAAATATGTCGTGATGTTATATTAAGACAATTTTATTAACAGGAAGGACGTAACGTAGTACACTTGATTAGGAGAAACAGCCTAGCAAGTATGCTGTTCAGTTTGAGTGGTAACGACCTCCGTCATAACTAAAACGAAAACTGTTTTGAACAGTTGGAATGAGTTTTACTATCGGGATACTGAGCCGATACATAGTATGGCGATATATCATATATACTTATATAGTCCTGTCCTTTGCATTTTCTTATTAGGTAAGGTGGGACATAGAGCAAATAACTGCGTTGGAATGTTATTCATAAACGTAAAATAAAGCGAAATAATGAGAGACAACTCATTTGCATAACCCCATCAACGTCCATTCATTCCGACAGGTCAAGATTTTGTTTATATTCCAGGAGAGGAGCCGTTACGTACACTGTTGAAGTCAGGTTGCCTTGGGGTAGCGCTGATAGCAAGTACCCCACTTACAACTTTCAGTCCTTTATATCGGACGCCGTGCTTGCCAGCAATTTCTCCGTTTCAAGAATCATACGCGGAAGTGTTAGAAGGACTTCAAGGTTCATTAACACAAGTAATGTCATAGCACTTCATGACACTCCGAAATGAACACCGAGTATTTAACAACAGCTGTCCCAGTGATTAAGCGCCTGACTCAAAAATCTAAGCCACAAGAACGTCGGTATCAAATCTCTGGGGGACTAGTTAACCAGAGAATGCCACTACAGTCTGTACCGGGTTCCCTAAATTGTGTATGGAAACCCTCGATAACGACGTCAATAAACCAGCCAACACTATATAGATGAAGTAAGTAATGCCCCTTCCCGTAGGAGTGGCCTTTCAATATAACAACACCAATAGATACCAGCTCCTGAAAAGGTAACCACTGACAAGCCTATAAATTTAGCGTTACCTCATTACTATCCCCCAAAAGTTCTCGTTCTACAACTTTCGTATCTTTTCTGTGGTTTAATCGCAACAAGGGTATACAGCAGTATGAGTCTAGGTTTTTCTCGTGCTTCTACAACCCCTTCTGTTAGCAGTTTAAAGTGAAATTTCTTACCTCATCCATCTTTGTATTACTGTCCAGCCGAAGTATTTGCTCGAATTTTGCCGCATCTTGGCGAAGAAATCACTCCACTAGGTGGTGTCTTACAGCCTAGAAGCGAGTGAGATGACTCCGCTGTAATATGTGAGGCTTGCGTTCGAGAGATCCCGACTTTGATTACCGCCTGGCCAGCTACTCTGACCTCGGAATTTTTTCATGATTTCCCCGTGTCGGTGGGTGAATGTTAGGTTAATTCCTCTTTTATCACGAATTCTGCCCATTTTCGTCCTGATCATTACCGTTCATGTATTTAAGAGGTGAAGGACCAGGAGAAGGCATTTTGTGTGTTGCGGCAGGTGGCGCTTATAAAAAAAAAAAAAAAAAAAAAAAAACCACACATAGTTTGGCTTTTCGTCCTTGCTACGCACATCTCATCTGAATCTGGATGCCCTTCGGTTCTTCCCCTCATTCCTCTCCCAGGAGTCACTGTAGAACAACAGCCACTGTTGCCTAATATACATTCCAGTTTCTTGAGGCTCCTCCGTTTAGTTACTTTTCCTCCAACAACTCAGAACAATACAATCGCTACCTGAATCACGACTGTCTGGACTCCGTTAACTCACCTCACTCTTCAGCATTCATCGGTTCTGATAATTATTCCCAAACTGCTCATTCTGTTAATGGTATATTTGCCTAGTTGTTGACGTTACCGCTATGAATCCTTCATACGTACTGCCGAGGTTCGAAATCCACACCTTCTGCTCTAAAGACTTCTAATGAGTTTAATACTGCTGATACATCACATTTACTTCACACATGACATATCTAGAGGTATTAAATCACGACCGAATAGTCATGTGCATTCCTGTATGATGAATAAGCAATTAACTTTGGTTAACAAGGTTGACATTACATGTGCAACTCGTGCATGATAAATTCCTAAAAGGGCTTACGAACCCCTACAACCTTATGAGTAAACCAAACAGTGGGGGGTAGAACCAATTTCCGAAGGTAGAATATAATCCTATGCTTACACCCTCCCCCCAAAAATGTCCTGAACTTTCCACCTGCAATTTTTGTATAGAGTAAATGTTGATATTTTATTTGTATGTTTGCACACTCAAAGCATTTTTCTATGATTGTAGGTTAACTTAGATATTATATCAACATTCAGTAATTTGTTCGCATTGTGTCCAAATGTAGCCAGTTAAAATATAATGTACCGTGCATACGTATGTATTACTGCCGGCGTATGTAGGCATTGTAAGAGGAAATTGGTGAACGGATTAAAGCTGTTACTGTTATGGCGTTTTTCTCAGTAATGAGTTTTCTCTGCTATGTTGACTGAATTAAACCAATTGACAGAGCTCGTTAAAATGTTGTGTGAACATTTAAGTGTTATGTTTTATGTCCTGAATAGCAGTAAAAAGTTCAAAAGAATTAGAAGAAAACTGTAGATGTTTGCATTTTCATAGCTGACATTGCCTTAAAAATAGAATTCTATTTTAAAACTGGAGAGATTGTCGAAACGAAGAGGTAATAAAATAATAATAATAATAATAATAATAATAATAATAATAATAATAATAATAATAATAATAATAATAATAATAATAATAATAATAATAATAATAATAATAATAATAATAATAATAATAATAATAATAATAATAATAATAATAATAATAATAATAATAATAATAATAATAATAATAATAATAATAATAATAATAATAATAATAATAATAATAATAATAATAATAATAATAATAATAATAATAATAATAATAATAATAATAATAATAATAATAATAATAATAATAATAATAATAATAATAATAATAATAATAATAATAATAATAATAATAATAATAATAATAATAATTAATAATAATAAAAAAGTTTAACAAAAGCAGTGTGTCTCTAGCATCATGAGAGAGAGGGGGGGAGGAGAAGGTTGATGGAAAGAGATAATAAACGGCCGACTCTACCCATTACGCTACAGCAGCTTCCTTCAAAGAGGTTATTTCATTGCCTAACGCATAGTACGTACGCCGACGCGAGGAAAATAAAAACTCCTCCTGAAGGAAAACGATGGATTGCCAAATTATTTTGACATTGTTATTAGAAGGTGGTTCCACAAAGTAATTGCAACGTTTAAATGCAGTCAAATTGTATCCCATGTATGCCCTTTTCTTATTTTCGTGGAGCTCCATTGCTTAGTACACATTGAAAATATTCCTCTTTGTTTTGCAAGAATTCGAAAGAAAAGTCTGATAGATTCACGTGACTTTTCTTACCTACTGTTATTTGTTTAGTACATGGCTTTGGCTTACACAAAATATATTTTTCTCCACTTCATATTAATCTAATTTATTTGCTAGCTTATTAACTCATGATGTAAATCGCTAACAATCAAAAGATTATAAATGTTTCTGTTTCAGCTGTTACTTAAAACCAGACATTTTCCGGCATAGTTTTATAATTGAATGGCGAATTTAACTCCAAAGTTTATTCCAATAATTTTACAGCCCATATCTCCTGTATGTGCTTAGAATGGATCCCAAAAGTTACACTTTTGCCTTTACTGTTTGGGAACCCAGGATATTTAATAGCAGTGAGTGGGAGACAGTGTGGTGGAATTATATTTTTAAAAGCAACATGGGAACGAAAGACAGAAAAGTGGAAGGATGTCATAAACGTAGAGCAACTGTTGAACGAAAGAGTTTTTCATATTATAGGATACATGTTTTATGTTCTTATATAGAAAGGTTGCAAGCATTAATCTTTAAAGCTAAACTCCAGTACGGCTGGCCAGTAATGGACCTTACCATTTGATTGTTCTGCATTTTGAACGCTTATGAATTGTACGTGGTGAGCAATAGGGGTTCTATTGAAGCTATAGATTTCCCTAGCTGTGACTTGCGACATACTTCGCCAATTTTACCAGCAGTTTTAAGCGTCAAAAATAAAAAATGGATTCCAACTAACAGACATAAGAGAAACGAAAAGGGTGTATTCTGTGTGCAGTTATTTATAAATAAACGCAGAATGAACGGGAAAGATAAAACGTTTCTCTTGTTGGCATGCGCTGCCACATTAAAAGTTTTGTCAAGTTCTCAACATTTATTGAGCATATAGGTAACCATGGTAATTATGGCCAAAGTGTATGTTTGTCATACGAACAATTGTTTTGCCAGTATTGTGCTAAGATCATCCACAGGTTGAATACAGCCGGCCCTCGTAGCCATGGTCGCTAGAGCGTATGTCTAGCGTTCCGCTGCAAAGAGGGTCGCGGGTTTGAGTCCCGCCTTGGACATGGTTGTTTATGTGCATAGTGTATATGTGTGAATCTATAGAAAACAGTAAAATAAATGGTAACAATAACCGGTTAAATAAGCAAAAACAAATATATATCTCTCTCTCTATTCATAAAAGATACATTTTATATTTAGGGTAAATAGTAGGAAATAAACCATTAAATAATTCGATATCCATAGCTGAAACCTTCAAGAGCATTTTTGTTTGTACGTAAGGACTAATGAGTCGTTGGCGTATGTCCTGTGCATTCATGTATGCTACTCTAGCACTATAAGTAGGATGTTACTGTATTCACTGTGCATAACTTACGTATTATAGCACTGAATCCAGTACACCAATGACGTAATAGCCCACCTTGGTACCGTGGGGGTAGCGTGTCTGCCTCACGTTCAAAAGCTCCCGAGTTCGAATCTCGGTCAGGGTGAGTTACTTGGATAAGGTTTCTGCCGGGGTTTTCCCTCATTCTGAAAGACGAATGTCTGGTAACTCTAAGCTCTATGGGCCCTGGGCTCATTTGAGCATCATTTCACCCAATCCATTCATCGTCCGATATGACTTAACGTTGGAGGACGTAAATTCCAGGAAAAAATGACGTAATATCGGTATACCAGTTTGTCTCAGAGTTGAACTTCCCTCTTAAGATAGAAGCCGACTACAGGCAGCCGAAATGTAATTTCTCCGAAGTGTAGCGAGAGTGACCCGACTGGATCATATCAGAAATGATGAAATAAACAACCTAAAAGTTAGCAGCCTGTTGGAAACTGTAGATCAATAACACCAGAAATGGTGGGAACACGCACAACTTATGAACCAAGATAGAATCCCGAAAATAGCTGCTGAATATGTACCTACCGGAAAAAGAAGTATTGGCCAGCCAGCAAAAAGATGGATTCAACAAATAAACGAGCCGCAACAGGCCTAAATCCTATAGATTGAAGTTAAAGAAATTGAAGTTCCCTTGAATCATTTTATGTGGTTTTCTCCCTCTAAGCAACAAGGATGCAAAAATCTCTGTACAATATTTAAACATAGAATAACCAATATCTGAATAAGTCATATTTAATTACCATGTTGTGCTGGTAAAAGACTATATTACTGTTCGTAATACCCGTACACTTCTCTCCTAGGAAGAAAATGCTCTCTTGCTTATTGATTCAATAAGCTATGCAATAAAAATATACTTATATATTCCAAAAATTGGTTATTAGCGATGTATAATACGCAAATGTATGGAATGAATTTCAGGTACGATTGTTTCTGTCGAAATGTCCTTAAATCTAAGCTCTGAAACATGCAGTTGGGAACTATATCATATATTCTAGCAGAAATGAGTGTGTTAAGGCAGCTGTAATGTTTTCCTTTGAGTAAGACGTGGGAGAAAGAACATAATTTAAAAAGCGAATGTGCAACGGTCATGGACTTTGTGTATTATAGTTTCTTTCTGTATCTGTTCAATTGATTATTCTTAGGAAAGGATGATTTATTTTCAGATTTCTTGTGTTAATATTAAACATGTTGCTAGATATCTTTTGAATGTTAAGAAGCATTCGGGAGAATGAGGCAGTCAGCCGCTCATAATGCAGTGCAAATCTGTAAATGCCACCCTTAATAGTACATACTTTTACATGACTTTCTTAGCTGGCTGGAAATTCCAGCTGCACAAGCTACTTAAGGAAAATCCAAAATATAAAGCTGGAGCAGAAATTATTATTTTATAATTGTAGTTTGATGTGGCATGGCACGCTGTAAGTTTTTATCCGGTAAGCGCATAACCTGATATTTGCGTTTTGTGTGAAAAAACATCTCGAAGACACGAGTAAAATCTTTCAGATGTCTGCCATTTTAGCCAGTAAAATGCTGCGAACAGCTTACAAAATTCAACAATATTGTATAAACGTCTTTGAGGTTTTATTTCTTTAGTTTATCTCCTCCAACGTTAAGTCATATCGGACGATGAATCAAATGAGTGAAGTGATGCTCAATTGAGTCCGGAGTCCATGGAGATTAGAGTTACCGGACATTCATCTATCAGGATAAGACAAAACCTCGGAAAAGCCGTATCCAGGTAACTCATCCTAAGCTAGATTGGAACACAGGACCTCTTGAACGGAGGGCCGGCACGCTACCATCTACGCTACGGAGGCGGGCTTTCTGAGGCTGAATCCACTATTCAGCTGTTTTTTAACTTCCTTGAAGTTCCACTTAAATACGGTTCTTCATGTCACATAAGTCAGGCATCTCTAAATGCATTACATTAGGACCATAATGCGGTGCTGACAGAAATCAACACCAGGGTTGCCAGTCATGACATTTCGCTTCAATCGCGAGAAGTCGATTGGGAAGGTGCCAGGAATTGCCTCCGCACTTCCATCCTGCCAAACCCAGAATCTCAAATATACCTTTCCTGGAGAATGCAATCTCATCCTTCACTTCCATCTTGACGCGAACTGCCAAAACCTGACAGTCCACACCCCAGCTCTCCTTCACCCTGCTGTCCTCCCTTTGGACATAATCCTTCTAATCCGCCGATCCTGGGCAGCACGGACGCACCGCACGCCACATAATCGAGCGCTCCTAAGACGTTTACGTCGAGAGGTCAGTGTCCGACTGCGTGAGCACAAGGTGCAGGCATGGGAGGACAAAATGCACAGGTTGCGCGTCGAAGATGGCGACGTGAAGAGGATAGCGAAAGCCCTCAAAAACCACAAAGGTCAATATACCTTCCCCATCCACGGTACCCAAGGCCTGGCCTATGAAATCCAACCCAATGCTTTCGCTAACTTGAACGTACTTTGCGTCCAAGAGATAACCCCCAGGACGGCATCTTTTCTGAACGTGTCCGCCGGGAGGTCGTTTCTTACGCCGCCCTCCTGAGGACGCGGAAAGACTCCAAACAATCCAACCTAGTGAAGTCCAAGGCGTACTCCAGCGTCCTAAACGGCGGCGGGGCTGGATGGGCTGGCACCCCTTATGCTCCGCTATCTTCCCTTTAATGCGGTTCTCTTCCTAACTAGGATTTTCAATATGTGTCTTACCATCGGGTACTTTCTACGTGAGTGGAGGGAGGCCCGGGTGATATGCACATTGAAACCTGGGAGGAACCCGGTATATCGTTCCAGCTACCGATCCCTTAGCCTCCTTTCACCCTCTCGAAAGTTCTCGAGAGGTTGATTCTCACCCGCTTGTTCCCAATATTGGGAGGCATTCAAGCCTTTCCCGACCATCAGTTTGGATTTCGTCCTGGACACTCAATAGTCCAGCAGTTACTGCGTGTGCTGGAGAACGCTGCCCTGGGCTTCCAGGAAGGTGCCTTCATGGCTGCAGTTTCGTCGGACGTCGAGAAGGCCTTCTCTACGACATGGCATACCGAGCTTCTGTACAAACTGATCCATCTGGAGCTCCCAACACAGATGATCGTCATCATACACAGTTTCCTACGACACCGCACCTTCCAAGTTACAGTCGCGGGGAAAATATCAACACTGAGACCAGTGAGAGGCGGAATTCCCGAAGGCTCTGTACTATCTCCCATCTTATTCAATGTCTTTATGGTAGATTTACCTACAGAGCCACGAGTCGAAAATGACACAATACGCTGACGACGTGCTTCTGTTCTGCAAAGACAAACATCATTAGAGCCTTCAACTCCTTACAAAGACACCTCCGCCTCGCAGAACAGTGGTGTCGGCGTTGGCGGATGACCGTTAACCCGGACAAAAGCCACGCCATACTTTTTGCAAAGCGCCACACCCCGCAGACTGCCCCAACTTCAGCTTCCGAGGTCGAAGGATAGAGTGGACTTACTCCGTCCAGTACCACCACCACCACCACCACCACCACCACCACCACCACCACCACCACCACCACCACCACCACCACCACCACCACCACCACCACCACCACCACCATCATCATCATCATCTTCAAGTATTGGGCCCTGTGGCCCATTCCGTTCTCTTCAAGGGCCTACTGATCCTTCCAGCGTAGAGCTGGGCGTCCCACATCTCTTTCCCTTCGGCATATAATCTAAAACTCTTCTTGGAAGTCGTTCCGCGTCCATTCTTAAAATATGATTTTTCCGTTCATTTTTGTTCTTTATTATTTTACTGTTTAAATTTAAAATCCCAAGCTCTTCTCGTATTTTTTCGTTTCTTACGTGGTCTATTTTATAACCTGCCACGCTTCTCAAAAATCTCATCTCTGCCTATTCTAGCTGTTTGCGTTGGTTCTTTGCCAGTGTCCATATTTCGGAACCGTATGTTAACGTTGGGACTGCCATTATCTTATAAAATTTCATCTGTGTTTCCTTTAGTGATTTCCTGTTGAGAGTTCTTATTATAATCCCACAAATTTGAATGAATCTATTTAATTTCACCTCCATATCCTTGTTATTTTTGCTACTACTACTGTGTAGCCTATATCCTATATCGCTTTGATCCTCAACAAATTTTCAGTCCGGCTCATTTTATGGGAATTGTAAGTTCCTTTTTTACTAGATTGGGTTACCAGCCCATTGCTAAACCCCCATCCTGGAGAACCCTTTTTATATCGGAGTTGTCCTCTCCTAGATGAGCTGTCTTACTGGACTTTGAACCTCATCTGTCCGTTCCTAATACATTATCCCCATTAGGAGGGATGCCTCTTCCGTGACTTCGCCGTAGTGAAGAACTTCTCCCCCGAAAATCCCGTTGAGGTTTTCACACTTAGCCCTGTGTATGGGGCCCTTTGACCAATGAGCAACTGTACTCCCAATATTTATTTCCCCTCGGGAGCCCGGGTGGCCCAGATATACCCCTAGGCACTGGGTTGGTCCGGTACCTTGGAGCAAAATTGGACAGAGGTCTAACTTTTCGCAAGCACATCAGGGACCTATCGGCGAGGTGCAGAGAGCAATTGTTTCCCTGTATCCATTGCTGGGGTCGAGCTCGATGCTGGTTGGTCTGAAGTTGTACCTCTTTCGAGCGCTGGTAATTCCGGTGATGCTATATGCCTGCCAGATCTGGAGCATGGCCGCAGATAGCTGGCTGGCATGGCTTCAACGTGCACAGAATAGAGGGCTGCAGTCTATATATTCTGTGGGTCGTTATTCTCCTACCAGGTTTTTCATGAAGACTCGGGTCTTCCGTACGTGGAGGTTGAAATTAGGCGTCGGGCATCAAAATTCTACGCTACTTTACCCAAATATAGAAGCGCCCTTGTTAGATCATTGACCCCACTAGACGCCGTTCCAGGCTGTTCCGGGTACCCCGCATGGCTCGGAGGCACCCGAGATAACCCTGGAGCTAATCCTAACAGCAGCTAAAGCTGAGCTCCGTATAATTCTTCTAAGCAGGTTGGCATCAAAATTTTTCAACCTAATTACAAATTTTAAAATTAGGACACCAGGGTGCAAGGTTCTGCATCCATTCCCACAACCTGAGGTACATAAAACTTGTAACCTCGAAAAAATTCTACCTCAAAACCCACAACTCATCCTACAAAATCCCTAAAAGAAAAACCTTACCTGCGGTAAAACCCTTAACGGGTGGGCACGCAGCAAAAATCTTCTGGCTTTATACAGCCAGCCAGCACTTCGGTCACAAGTTAGGAGATGGTAAACTGAGGTAGCCAGAATTCAGGCAAGTTCTCCAAAACTTGAAATGAGATCAATACTGACCACTTGTGAATAATTTCTCTTGGTATATGTTTGGTCTGTACAATTTGTCGCACCATCTTGCTAAAATCAAACTTGATATTCATTGAAATGAAGTTATTTAGCATACTGTGATAGTAAGGATGAGTTGTTGACTATTGTCCTCATATTCAAACATATTTTTATGTGTGACGTTCGCATAGCTTCCTCTAACCAGTATTCTTAATTTTTTGTAGCCTCCAGAGAATATGCTCACAAGAGATTTATTTTTCTGTCTAGTTTCTGTAACTGAGTTACCTAAGTGTTTGCTAAAGCAATTACATTGTACATTTAGTTGCAAGTACAAGGGGAATGCAGGAGATGGAACTGACCATATAATCTTTAATAAGCAAGTCCCTCCATGGTGATTATGAAATTTTACTATAAATAAATAAAACACATTGTTAACGATGCTGCCAGGCTCACACATAGTGTCGCCGGCATGCCGGAATTTCGTTCCACAGGAGATTTCTTACATGCCAGTAAATTTACTTGCATAAGGCTGTCGCTTATAAGGACACTTAAAAAACGAGTGTTTTGAATTCATTATTTTGGGATTCATAAGCAAGCGCTTAAAAAAGAGCCATCCCAGCCTACTAAATTTTACTCAAAACATACTTTTGAGAGAAACAGTGAAATAATAGAAAATTCAAAACAGTAACAACGAATATCATAGAAATGGTTAATGAAGCAAAATATCTTGACATGTGTGTTTTAAAAATATTTCATTTTTCTTGGAGTAATGTTTCGCCCATAACTTCTGATAACATTAAATCAAACAAATGGACTTTGTAACCTAGTCACAAAATTTTCAAGGTGAAATTTTATTTCTTATGCCAGTATATGAAACATATGACCTTTTAATCAAAATCGTTTAAACCATTTATAAGGAAAGAAAATATAAGAAAGCATTTTTACGTAAAGGATACTGTAGGCGAGGGACTTTTCTCTCTCAACCTCATCCTTGCAAGATATTGAGTTTAAATACCGGATTTGGTATTCATCGAAACTTTTCGTTTTTGAGCTATGTTTACAGATGTGTATACACACGGCTCTTTTTATAGATTTTTTTTCAATGATATTCAAGAGGTGTATTTCTGGTTTGCAGCTTGTTTCTCTTACTAAAAAAAGTAGTAGAGAAAGCATAAAATGATGTGCACTCCAAAATGAAGATCTAACATCATATCAAGTTGTAACATAGCTAAATGAACACCGAACGAGGTGCCTCATGATTTTGGTTCTTCATGATTTTCCCTGGTTGATAGATGAATGCGAAACTGGTTTCTTAACCCTACAATATCCTTTCCTTCACTCTACTTTCATTTCGTTTTGTCCTTCTAGATTTTGTGGTATGTGGCGGTGCTGACAAATGCTGCAAATCTTTGCTCCAGGGTAAAAGAATTTCCTGTGCACACTAGAGAGTTGCTTGGTTGCACATTGCCCTCTCTCTGCAGCTCCAGGAACTCTGAGGGGCATAAGCGCTGTGCCTTCTGTCTGTTAACAACTTATGATTCCTTCACTTCTTTCTTTACTTCTGAGTGGGGTTAGTCGCAAGAGTTCCTCGTGTGATTAGTACCTTGAATTAGGAGGCTTTGATTGATAGAACTTCTTTCTATTACCCGCAGAATAAACCATTGAACTCTCACATTCAGTCAGCTGCTGTACAACTTAGATCTTGTAGATGTGAAAGCATCTCAAGTAGCATTCTTCCCACACTGGTGAGAGAAACGTATAGAGCCAGTTAGTTTGGAGTTAGGTTTTGAAGCCTGATTGATCTCTGGGGACTCTTGATTTGTAGCAGTAATCACGCGTTCCGATTTCCCAGAGTTACTAATGGGAATTCGTAGATACTCCGAGAGAGTCATGAAGACCATCTATCTCCACTTTGACACCCATCTCGATGTTGATTTTGGTGAAATCACATTATGCAGTTGCAATGAAGTCGAAATATTGTTTCGTTGCCGTATCCAGTGAATAAATTCGTTACACTACACGATGTTAAAATGTTATATATGCTTCGTTTCTCCATTACAAAATTTAAGAATTAGACAAACAGTTGAGAAACCATGCCGATATAATGTGTATTGGTTTATGTTAGTGAGGTGGTACTAAACTGCCTCTGACACGCTCATCGTACATCTCTACTTAATTCTACTATTTTGCTTAATGTTTGTCTTACTCCGCCTTTTACTTTGCTCCTGAGCGACCGACATGGCGTTCATAGGTTAATGCCTGAGTGTCAGACATAAACAACTAAAAGACGGACAGATGCAGCAGCTGTCTGATGGACAGACAGTCGCAACAAAGCACGGCCTCCAGACAGTCAAGTGAAATATTTAGTTGCATTAAACATTTTGTATTCGAAATTTTAATCGTCGATTAAATACATTGTAAACAGGCAAAACATGAATTTTAATAAGTTGAAGCCTTTATATTGCAGCAAAAAATTCTAAAGTTATTCAGTTTTCATCTGTTGGTGTTTTGAAATCCCACTTATTAACATGTTTTAGAAAAACGTTTCAGTGTGTATGTGTGTGTTTGTGCGTGTTTGTGCGTTGATCATCCTCGCACATGGGCGCCTGTGAATAATTCGAAAACGAAATGCAGGAAGAATACTAAATTTAATATTTAGGTAATCGTCTTCCAAAAAGTGTGGATTGAAGAATTTCAGTCAAATACCCTTTACATAGCAGATGTTTCCTACTTTCAAGTTCCCCAAAAATGACTGAAAGATTTTAATTGAAAAAGAAAATATTTCTATAAATACATAATATAGTGCATATCTTGGCAACATCATATGAAGTCCTCTTATCTCTCGTTAAATTTTGCATACTTTGTTTAGTTGGCAAACGATAACAAATAGGAAAGCACTTATATGTATGGAACATTCAAAGCTTTTAAACACTCTAAATTTATCTCAAAAGGTTTTTCTTTCTTCCCCTTTATGAGGGAAGAAATTCGCCGTATCTATTGCATATATGTATTACTGATTTGTATCTTCCAACATTTGATACAATTTTTTCAGACCAAAGTTTACAATTTGGTTGTTTTAATGATGTGAAAACAGTGGAGTTCAGAGCGTATATTGAGACCTACGTTTTATAGATTTGACTATCTTCAGCTTAATGTATACCCCATAGACTTACAACAAAATGTATAATTAAAATTATTTCTGCAAAGGCTTGTTGATAGACATAAAATTGGTAGAAAAAATCTTTTGCGAGACTGATTCGTAGAGTATATATTTAAAACTAAAAAATAATGGCTGTAGAAAAGCATGTAAATGTAATTTCAGGTTTTCTTCCTTTTAATGCGTTAACGAGTTTTCAATATGTTGCAATAGTTTTGGTATAATTGTAAAGCTAAACTGTTTGTTATTGTCATATTAATTTTCGATACGCTGCTTCTGAAATGTTTTAACAGTGTCAACCCGCAGAAAATGTCTCCAAATATTCACCCGTCATACAAAATACAGAATCTCCCCTCCCCACCTCACAGCTGCATTACAATTACGAATGCAGATGGATTGGTTCCAGATCAGTCGCAAAAACAATTTATTGGTAAAAACGCCAATAACGTTGACACAACTGCATATCTAGCAACAGCAGAGTTTACATCCCAGCGAAACCAGACAAACTTTCACTGACGTCATCTTTGGAGTAATAAAATCACTGAGATCTAACATACCCCACAGTCGCCATAAGGTTAATTAGTAATTTATACTCTAAGGGAGGTAGGTATAATTTACCATTAGAGGACTCGTTTGCGCCCAAACGAAGTGAGGGCTAGCAATATTGAGTCCGAGGATGGTTCATTCTATCTACCTCCCGAATTGCATATAAGATTTTTTCCACCCATGCTTATTCAATTACCTATTATTAGTTATTTGTGGTACATAATTTCGATTTTATATTACACCTATTCATTATATTGAGTGGAACTGTTCATTGACATTCTCTTGTTTGTCATTGTATTGTTTGTTGCTATGGGAGAGTAGTTGTTCATTTTTATATGAAGATGTGGGGACATATTGATGTTTTGTGTAATTATGAATGACAGCATAGAAGTGGCTATGGAGCTTGTCAATTTCTACATCTACAGAAGTCAAAAGCAAAATATGAGAATGCAGATAAGTGCTTCAAAGAATGGTGTTCTAAAAAGAATACCAATATTTGTGAAATTTCGTTTTTGGCATGTTTCCTAGAGGGGTCTAAAACATTTCACTCCTCGGTATGTTTATGGTGTGAATATTCCATGTTAAAGACAACTGTTTTAATTGAGGAGAATGTAGATATATCGAAGTTCTCAAAACTATGAGCCTTTTTGAAACGAAAAGTGATGGTTATAAACCAAAACAACCAGCAATAGTTGCAGTAATTGCAATATTACAATAAATTTTAAATAGTTTATATTATATAACATGTAAGTGAATAATTTCATAATTATAATGTGCTTATATTAATACTGTATTTCAATTTATTTATGTAATTCAGGAAGTAATCTCTCATATCTGTTATTGTTTTTCCAAGCTACATTTGTTTCATTCGTATTTAATTTTGTTTCTATTATTGGACATTTTTCTTTAGAAAGCAATAAATTAAATAAATATGCCTATTTTCTGAATTACATAGAAATATTGTAAATGATTTTAGCTCCTACAACACAATTTAGTCGTTCATACCAGGGAGGTAAGTAGGGAAGTAAGTAGGGAGTAAGTTGACTTACTTCCTTTGAGAGGCAATTTCTAATTATTCGTGAAGATAAAATATACATAATACTATGCTTACCACAACATGAGTGGAAAGAAGGTATATTGGCATACGGGCAAATTAACATATCTGATACGTTGTTAAACAATAACATTCCAAAATCTTGACACAAGAGCTGAGGTCGTTCAGAAGGGGGATGTGATCGAAAGGTCTGCGCTTTACATGCCAGAATTGTGCTCACCTGTTGAGTTCACAGGTTTTCCTGTCTCATAGCTTGCAAATGCCATTAATAAAATCTGAAAATTAAACCTGGAGTGTTAATTTTCTAAATTATCATTTGATATCTCACCAGTATCACCGTCTGTGGTGCCGTAAGTATTAAGAACGGGCGTTAAACACTATTACAAATAAAAAATACAAATGTTTATTAAGGAATAGGCAAACTTTGGGCAATAGAACGTATAACTCAATAAATGTTCGAGAAAAACAGACGAAATTCTAAAAATAATGAATGGAGCATATGACCATAAGATAAGAATTGACCACTTTATTACTTCTGAATTACTCTGGGAGTGCTAGGCACCAATAATATCAAGGAAACTTGTAAACTCTGTATCTCTTGTGTGTGAGAGTAATAAGTGAACCACTGTAAACAAAAACAAAGTTGTTTTACACTCTGTGAAAATTGCAACACCAAGAAGGAATTATCCGAATAATTCCAAACTTGGTGGAAGTGTAGAAGAGTGTGCAAGCAATAAGTGATTAGTGAGATTTATTATCTTTGCAGAGAGATGGGTTACACGTAGGCCGAGCAGAGCCCTCGCGTGTGAGTCTGACAAGCTCAGTGTTGCCCCCTGTTTAGTCAGTGCAGATCTATCAAACAAGGTGGAAACAATAAATTCAGTGCCAGTATGCCTCGTCGACGCCATAGTGAGCCAGCCATTTCGGCATGTGACCCAGTTCGAACGGGGCAGAATGATCGGTCTCCGGGAAGCAGGTTTGTCATATCGTGCCATTTCGGCTGCTACGACAGTGATGCGTGTGTGGAAGTAGTGGATAGGCGAAGGTCGTACGCAGCGAAGAAGGGAAACTGGATCACGAAAAATGATCACAGCACGTGATGACCGTCATCTTGTCCGTATGACCATACCGACCATAGAGCTTCATCCACACCCGCTCGATGCTGGAGCACAGAAACAGGTGTGAACTTCTCTGCATCATCGGTTCGTCGCAAGTGCTGCAGGTTGTACTGGTTGCACGCATGACACTACGTCGGCTTCCGTTGTCCAGAAACCACAAGCTCCTTCGATTGCAATGGGCACGTGAACATCGTCATTGGGTTGCTTAGTGTTAAATTGTAGTCTTTTCAGATGAGTCCCGCTTCAACGTGTCCTGCGTGATGGCCGCATGCGTGTCCGGCGGTTCCGTGGTGAGCGCAACCTAGAGGGCTGTATTGTTGAGGAGCATGGCGGACAATGACCAGGTGTGATGGTTTGGGGCGCCATTGGTTACAACAACCGATCAAAGAATTGAGGACACTTTGAACAGCAACCGCTACCTAATGGTGGTTTAGAGTCTGAGATACTCCCCCTGCTTCAGGCATCTCCTCAGGCCATATTTCAACAGGACAATGACCGGCCACATATTGCGAGGAATCTACAATCTTCCTTCGAAGAGAATCGGGAACCATTGCTTCCCTGGTCTGCACATTCGCCTGACATGTGAGCCGATCGCTCATTGCATTATCGGCCGGGTTCTGTAGCCTGGAGTTGCCGCTGTCTTTAAATGTAGGGCAGCATTGTGCTCAGGAGCCGACCTTTGCTCAGCAGATGGTCTTAACTCTGAAATCAGTCGGTGTAAGTAGCTGGACCGGCCGGCAATGTGGTAAGTGGCGGATATGTTATCCTGTTTTTGTTTCTGTCTAAAAGGTGACCTTAAGTTTCTGGGCTGGAGCTCAAAAATAAAAAAAAAAAAAAAATGAAAACTGTTATAACTTATTTTCTTACTGAAGGGTAACTTCTCTCTAAGGATAGAATCAATGCAAAATAATAATTATGTGTGATATATAGACTTTTAATTGAGAAGATAGCAAGGGACAGTCGCAATCAGTGAATATCAACTTGTATATAATTAAGGGGTGAAATAAAATAAATATGAAATTCAGGTCCCCCAGTATTTCTGGTTCGGCTTACGCAGGAAGGGGCACATCTTCACCTTGTGATAGGTGTTGCCGTAAGCCTTTTCCCATTTGATCCATGTGCGCCTTGTTGCGTTCCAGTTATTCCGTTTTACTTATAAAAATTTTGCGGCCTACCCTCTGACGAGGATCGGCGCACATGTCGCCCATCGAACATGTCTAGGATATGGTTGGTCGGCACCTGGTGCGTCATGTCCTCCGATAACTAGTGTCACGGAGTTGTGGACTCGAATACAAACTGTGTGGAGGGAAATCCCTCAGGGACGTATTCAGAACCCTTTTGATGCAATGCCTCGGCGTATAGCAGTTCTAATTGCAGCGTATGTAGGTCACACGAAATACTGAACATTAGGGCTTAAAGGTCATGTACAGATTTGAAAATTTATTTGCGACTTGTCATGCACCTAACTTGTGGTATTAAATTCATTGAATTCATGCATTTCGTTCTTGGTGTTGCAATTTTCAGAAACAGTGGTGCATTTTTATGGAAGCAAAAAAGTCTTTAATGGGTCATTTAGAACATTACTTTGATTTTTTTCATTACTCAAAAGTTATCTTTTGTGACCCAATTCATTTAAATATCTAAGGTATGTTTAAATTCTGTCTAGCTTACCAGGAGTTGCACTGATGCGCTCAGTGAGTAAAAGGTTAAATAGTAGTAGTAGTGGTGCTTGGTAAATCATGAGTAAGCCACTATTTTCATTCGAAATTAAAACGAAGATGTCGAGGTGTTCAGTGTTTTGTACTCATTGCCCATATTATGCAAACGTTTAATTTTTCTGCCTATATTCTCTCTTCCGTTTAGCGATTAATTATACTGAACGATTTTAGATGTGTTCCTCAAACGCATTAACAAGAGCATAAGACGTAAAAGTACCTTCAAATTTTCACTATTAAAATGCATCAGATGATAGCAAAATGTACTTTGAATTTGACAGGAACTTCTCTTTTTTATGTTTCTTATGAAAAAGTGTGTCGGTAATACTTGAGTTATTTGTCGAAAATTTCTGATGCGTTCACTTTCTGAATACTGACAAACGTTCTTCAACCTAAGTCGTCCCATTACTTTATGTGTAATGGGTTATAATGTACGTATTTAAAAAAAAAATGCGATAATTTTTAAGGCGACTGCGCTTGCAACGAAGTTCTATGAACCATAAAGTCAATCTGTAATCCTTCGAGGAAAAGGGAAAACAATCCATTAATTCTCTCAACTCTTTTCCAACACACATGGTAAGGGTACAACTGTTTTTCAGTGTATTCATTCTCAGTTTATTCTTATAGATCAAGTACGAGTGGAAGGAATTTGTGAACTTCGTTTTTTTTTAAGACATGGTTTCTTTACACAAATTCTGTAAAATGAGTTCTAACATAGGACATTATCGTTGTAGGAAAAAATTAAGGTTATTGAAAAACACGAAAAGAGCAAACGTCCAGCCACAGAATTAACTGTGTTGTTTAAAGCGGGTGGAACTAAGATTTATGAGATTATGAAAAAATAAGAATTAAAGACGCGTGGCTAAAGAGAACAACAGGGCATGTGAAACCCATAAAAAATCTACAGAATATGACGAGTTAAATCATACTGTGTTCGAGTCGCTAAAAATTCCCATTTCTGGACCATTGCTTCAGACTCGAGCTTTGGAAGAAAATTAGACGAAGACAATTTCAGAGCTTCCAGTGGATGCCTCGAGAGTTTCAAACATCACCATAACATTGTTTTGAATGCTGTGTGTGGTGAAGCAAATGATGTAGATATACAGACAGTTGCAGATTAGGAACGGAAAATTGAAAACAGAGAAACTAGGCAATAAACTACAATTGTTGTAGTTATTGTTGAAAATATAGTACATAAGACATATCAGCGTATCACTATTTACACTGCATTCTATATTATTCATTCACTGTAAACCTATGCGACTATTTCGTAATTTCTTTGTATTCAAACACTCTGTAAGACGGAAAACTGTGTAAAGGGAAAATAAATGCCGGAACGAACGTGTTTCGTTTTAGAGAGGTTTTACTGTAGTATGCTATTGTATGATTAATACACATGATTAATACTCAATACACAGTCATGAGCAACGCAAAACAAGTTGTAGAAATTGAACTTTTTTGGTTTTCTGAAGGTTGCTGTACATTTGAAAAAGAGATTAAGATATTATTTTATAGCAACATTCATAAACCTTAATTTAACGATAACAATTCTGCAAAGATTGAATCAGACTGAAAAATCCAATGCCATAGCCGGAATTTGAACCACGGATGTTCTGGTTGCTGCCCAGCCGCTCTAACCCTTGAGCTACTATGGCCAACGTGCCGATATGACATTAAATTCTCCAATTGACTGGTGTTTTTTCTGGTAAACCACTTAGGAGTTCTCATAACTATCAAAAGCCCGGGCTTTAAAGTACTTACACGATGTAAGTCGCCATTAAGGTAGCTGTCTCATGTGTTTATGAGAACTCCTAAGTGGTTTACCGGGAAAAACACGAGTCAGTTGGAGAATTTAATGTCATATCGGTACGTTGGCCATAGTAGCTCAAGGGTTAGAGCGGCTGGACGGCAACCAGAAGATCCGTGGTTCAAATCCCGTCTATGGCATTGGATTTTTCAGTCTGACTCAATCTTTCCATACTTAAGCCTACACACGGCTAGTGTGAAATAACCAGAACCTAAAATGAAAAATCGCTGTAAAAAGCTCTGAAGCTAAACAGTATCGTATTTTTCTTAGGTAATTGAATAAATGCCCGCCTCGGTAGCTTGGTGCTAGAGTGTCTGCCTCACGTTCAAGAGATCCCGAGTTCGAATCTCGGTCAGGGTGAGTTACCTGGATAAGGTTTTTCCCGGGTTTTTCGCTTATCCTGAAAGACGAATATGGGGTAACTCTAAGTTTTATGGACCCAGGGCTCATTTGAGCATCATTTCGCCCAATCCATTCTTCGTCCGATATGACTTACCGTTGGAGGACGTAAAATTACAAAAAAAAAAAAAAAAAAAAAAAAAAAAAAAAAAAAAAAAAAAAGTGATTGGGAATAATAATATGGGAGCCTTTTTTCGCCTCTAGACTGATTCACTTGGGAAGTAAAGGAAACTTAATCCGTCAACGATAAAGAAATTTGATTCTAAACTTCCTCCAGAGATAAATTCGTCTGGAATTAGCCTCCAACATACACAAAGCAGGCTTGTCTTCAGGGTGGCTCATCGTGAAAGTCTGGCTTAGAAAGTCTGCAAGTCGTGGTTCAGTGAGCATGACACTCAATTTTTTCATATATTATGATTTAGCTTTGCAGTTTGCACACGGTCAGTATAAAAGAACCAATATTATACATAAATACTATAAGTACTATTTCATGAGAAAGTGTTGCCATACTTTATGCATTTAGCCATAAGAATTACAAATTAGGTCCGTTTTTTTTAATCTTCTGTTTTGTAGTTTGTTTTGTTACTTCAGTGCACATTTCACTATGCTTTATTGCTACTTGTATGCTTTAAACTTCACTACGTAATGCTTGTCTGCGTTTTATGATCCCATTGTCCATCGTTTAATCACTGCAATTTCTTTTGTTACAGGACTGAAACATTCTGATACCTGCACGGAATTTCTAAAAGGTGAAGACTCCAATTGTTTAATTACTTAATCAAAAGTTTGGCTTCATGTTATTACAAGAACCTAAGCAGTAAATGGTTTTCCTCTTAGTTTTTTGAGTTCTGAAGTTGTCACACACCAACTGTTCCATAGTCCTTAAAATGTTCCTATTTATGGTGGAAGTTCTTCGACAGTTGTATCTCCCTGATTTTAATTTCTGTCACATGCTGTCATTTAGCGTTTTAATTTCAGGAGTTAGTCTATGTTTAAGTTTCTATTTCACATAAACACTCTCAGAATGCTGCTGCATTTTTTGTTCGCTCTCCTTCCTACCGCAATTCTTTGTGCATTCTTCATTCACTTCTTTCTCATTTCCTTTTTCTTAATTTTCTCGGGAACTTTTTGCTATTCATTTCACTTCCTCTGTCTCTGGTTTGCGTGCCTCAAGTTCCTTCTTATGTTTCTTTTGGTGAGGTTATTGACTTCAGCATAGGGTATCTGAGATCCGTCGTTTCATTTCTTGCTTTAGCCTTCTATCTAGGAGTTAAAGCATTTCTGTGACTTATTGGAATTCTTCTTGGCAGAGTTTTCTTTCAAAGCCCATCCAGTGCTTTTGATCTAGGTTCCGGATTTAAGAGTTTGAACTGGTGGTGTTCATGTGTGCCATTCTGAAAGCATTGACTGCAATTATGTTGTAAATATTCTCAATCCAAATGATTATTTAACATGTTTTATTACTCACAACTTTCCTGTTATTAGCTTCAATATAGGTAGCAATCTTATAAACAAATTTGAATCGTAATGCTTACAGATCCATTAATACTCTTACGGACTGCATGCTTTTGATACCAACTACCCATAACAGTGCTTATGGGCAACACTAGTCATGGGGGACAAATGACAAATTCGAAGGAATATGATGTTCTGGTAGAGAGGAGGATGCTCTATTTCACGTCATTTTGGTGTCGCTCAAACGACTAGTCGTCCTCCATGGTCTAGGGGAACTCTGGTCCCTGAGGTCGCAGGTTCAAACCTGGCTGAGAATAACGATTCTTTGGGGGCGTAAAAATGCTTAGCATAGTTATCTCGGAAGAAAAGTGAAGCCGATGTTGCTATATCGTAGATTTCTGGTAGTAAAAGAACCTCAAGCCTGTTAATGATACTCCTGAGCAAAACTAAGGGATATTTCATGCCAACATGGAATAGTTTTCTGAGAACCACATAAATTAGAAAGCCGCCATAAATTAAATAAAATATTACTAACAACCGTATGCAAACTTGGCATATTTCCTTTATTAATATTTTGGTCTTCGGGATGAATTTGATCATGACTATTAAATGGCAGGCAGGAAGGTAGGATTCTTTCTATGCAGGAATCCACATTTTAAAACTAAAATAAAGTTGCATTACATCTCTATTACGTACACATTTTCTCTAGCTACTGTTTAATTTTATGGAACTAATAAAATTACTACGAAATATTCTTGGAAAAGCTTATTTTGCTGTGTTTCATCTTAATCGAGACAAAATTGTACAATATAATAAATATATAATAAATTCTATATAAGTCTTATAACAAATTTTTATAGAACAGTTCGCTATATCATATTCTGTCCACAAGATCGCAAGAGACATCTAAATTTTGGCAGCACTTAAAAACAGAGTTTTAGAAACACAATATCGAATATCTTGGAAATAGACACCCCAAAATGTTTTGCAATAAATTGTGCACTACTACTGCGATATGTTCAATGTTATGTAGTACGTTTTTGTCCAACTATTTATGCTATTATGTTATAAAAAATGCTAGTTTGTTTCTAATAAAGAAAAAGTAACAGGTAATTCACACAAAAATTCCAGATTTGTCGTAGGAATATCTTAACTATGTGATGTTTTCTTCAAAATACGTAGTTATTTTTCTGAAAATAAAAAGTGACTAAAATTTTACCGTACACAGCGTAATTTGGGGTGAAGATTTTCTTGTTAACGTCGTGTCGAATCTTGAAAGATGCTGAAGACAAATGCGAAGTTGAATATTTTTCATACTTTTCTGTTTCTTTTCAAGTTGGCTACACACGCAGATTGTTTCTTCTACACATGGCTCTTGGATTCAGGGGATCTCTAAATTTGTATTTTCTGTTAAATCTCTGTATAGAATTTTTGCAATACATCCTACTATTATGCTAGAGAAAATAAAATCTAGGCGCTTGTTTTATTTAACCAAAAGTACATGACGTTAATATGACGCAAATTCGTACCCGTGGAAAATACTTTTTTGGATAAACTATTAGTTTTACATACATAATTCTCAGATGTGACCTAGAAAACAATATTTCAAGCAACTTTGGTGAGTTTTGGAGTAACTAATTGAAAAAGTTTCGATAATATGATCTTTCTCCCTTAGGTGCGTCATATTACCCTACTTCCCCCTACTCTTAACTGTAGAGACCCAAATCTTTTTACATTTTGAGATTATCTTCCGTGTCGTTTATCTAGCAGAAATATGTAACCCTGGAAACAGTTAATGATTTGTATGTTACACTCGTCCTAAAAGGTAATGGCTTACATTTAACGTTCACAATTGTGCATGTTCTAAATCACTGCTAGCTCAGAATTTCACAAACTTTATAGTATTTTTGATTTAAGTACAATCATCCACAGGCCAACTTCAGTGATTGGTAATACCAGTCATAGAAATTTTTAAGTAATTGGTTTCGTTGCTTAAGCTCATATACAGAGGTGCCCAATATTATCTCTCATAAGCTAATGATGTCACTTTGTCGCTCTGCCCCACTTCCTTTGCTTTGTGCTTGAAGTAGTTGGCCTTTGCTCATTCAGGTAACTAAGCAGTAGATAGGCTTGTTTTAGAGTACTATGATTTTTTAACCATGAATACGCCCATAGCTCGACGTAAATAAAGTTGGTGGAGGCTGTCCGCCCTTCCCTCTTTTGCTTGTTGATCATCATTGTGCATGCAAAACAATTGAGGCCAAGGTCAAGTGACAGTGGTAAAAGTCGGCCGGAGTGCTCTCTGCAATTAACAAAAAATGTACCAGCAATTGGAAGTGGTTATCTACGGTATGCTTGTCTGAAGTCCATTGGCAGTTCAACTTGATTCCTTTCGGCACAGCTTTAGTGGTTAGATGACCTTGAGCCTAATTGATTATGACTAAATCAAGCAATAAGTACTGGTACCTACATTTTAAAATAAATATAATGCTGCCACCTGGAGGTGAAACGCAAATATGAACATTATTGTGCTAAAACCTCTATGGTGACTGCTTATCCAGGGATAAAATATCTGAGAATCTGTTTAAAACGAATGAAGTTTTGACACAAAGATTTTTTTTTTTTTTTTTTTTTTTTTATGGCCGGTACTCTTGAATACGGTAAATTATATGTCTATTCTGTATTACTAAGTTGTATTTGTTTTCGGAAAATGCAAGAAGCTATTGGCTTCATAAAAAACCATTTACGCCTCTGTGTTGTATAGCTTGATCCTAAATTCAGTTAAAACTTGTATCTGAACTAACACGTAAGCTGACAGCACCAGTTAGGTCGATGTAAATATCTCATAACTACTCTCTGTTTTATATAACCTTGCCCCGCTGACATGTATCATGCAACTACCTTCCCCCTCACCCTAATTAGCTAATGCTTTCGCGCCATAGGCCATAGGCGGTGCCTTCCCGTCACATTTAAACCTGCAGTAAACGTCATAATAATTGCCAGGAAGATAGATAAAATCATACAAATAAGAATATGAAGGCATGCAAAAATACAAGTTTATAATGAAACTGAGCAAGTTGAAAGTGAATGAATGAGCAATGAAACTGAAACAAGGTTATAATGAAAGACCTTCGGCCTTTTCCACTGGGATTTTTTGTTTAAACCAGCACCCATACCTTACAAAAATGCTTGCATTTCAGTATTAAAGGTCGTGTCACGTCATACTTGTGTGTCCTTCATTCACCCAAGTCTCGTCGAGGTAGTATATTTTGCGATTTGTATCCCGGTACAGTCTGATTGTCCTTAAATAACGTCTTCGCCATACAGCAATATCGCCCCTGGCGTGGTAAGTTTTCCTGTTGTCTCAATTTAATGTCGCGATGTTCCTACGCATCTAACACACCCGTAATTTCTGAGCACAGCTGTTCGACGTCTCTCACTGACAAAGACGGTTACTTCTCTGTGAGTGCATTAAATACATGCACCACAATTATTTTTTCGCCGCTTTGTAAAGGTTTTCCCTTGCGATGCTTCAGCGAAAAACTGGCGGTAGACTCTGCCATTATACATATAAGTACACGCGCAATAAACGATCAATAAAATTATCTAGCTCTCGCACTCGGCATAGCACATCTTCAAATGGCGATATATGACTAATCCAGTTGAAAACAAGGTCAGTGATAAAAGTCATATACATAAATATGTCATTACTACCACTAAAGCACGTGCTATCGTGCCATGTGCTTGAGAACAAATAAACCTCCTCTTTACTTCGTTTAAGAATTAACATGCATTTCAGATAAATCAACTCTGTTGCGTAATATATTTTATTCAAACAGTTACGAAAATATAAATTTGACAATTCTCTTCCAACATATAAAGATATATCACCATGTTAAGTAACGAACTAATTTTTACCGCACAGCAGTCTATACTACAATAGCAGCCAATGAGAGGTGATAAGGTCACGTGACCGTTAAGAGATACGGGGCAAGCTTATGTGAAACAAGGATTAGGTTGCGAGAGACGCTAGCGGTAAATACTCACTTCGCATAATAATAATAATAATAATAATAATAATAATAATAATAATAATAATAATAATAATAATAATAATAATAATAATAATAATAATAATAATAATAATAATGATGATGATGATGATGATGATGATGATGATGATGATAATGATAATAATAATCATGATAATCATAATAGTAATAATAATTCTGTTGCGTATATTGGTGTGAATATAGCGTGTTCTTCATCACGTTCAAGAGTACCCTGTAACACGGAATCCCACAGGACATCTCCACACTGCTAAACAGCTTCAGACTACGCCGCAAGCCTTTTATTTACCTAAAGGATATTGACATTTGAAAACTGATATAAATAATTATGTACGTTATACTCTAATCAGTAGTAATCCATAGTCAACACAATAGTGTAAAAGTAATGATAATTTTTTCTTATCTGTGTTTATTGTAATTTTTTCTAATTATGTAATTAATGTGTAATTAATGTTTGTAAACTTGTGTATTTACGATTTTTATAAATGCTATTTATTGTACTATATTTGTAAATATGGCCGCGGTATGACCTAGGAAGTTTAAGGGACCTTAAATAAATTTTGAAAAGTTTCCCAATTCGAATTTTGGTTAAGATGAGTTACCTAAAACGGTGTTTTTTCGCGGTTTTCCCATATCCTTAAAAGACATGTTGCGCTATGTACCCCGAACTCATTTGAGCATTATTTTAACAATTTTGTTTTTTCACTGGCTCATATGACAATCAAGTAAACATTGTTAAAAGTTTAAAGTTCGGGAGCCTTTTGGTTCTTAAGTTCTGTTTGTTTACTTTTTGAGCCTAAAAATAAGCTTCCTTTACAGTAATTTTTTATAAATGTCCGCTTTCTTTACTGCAGTCGTGTTCAAACTTAATAGCCAGCGTTTAGCAGACCTTTGGAGCATATTTGGAAATGATTTACATCTCTGTTGCATTTATTGCGTCCTGTCTCCATGTAGATCCATCTATATGAGCATCCATCATTGGTTCTCTTTGACATGACATCCTAAAATGAATCATCGCATGTTGCACTTGGATTTTATACTGGATTCTTTTTTTTACATTTTGTTATAATTATAGCAGCTTTACTGCCTTTGGGCGGTAATGTAACTCGGAAGCTTGACGGTACAATCGAGTCCATTATCTCACCGTATTGAATATCAGAACTGAAAATGGTCGCAATCAGTTGGATAATTGCATTTGTCAGCTTTTATCTGGTAGCTTGTTCAGCAATTCAGAATAATTTGAAAGGATTTCCTTTTTTCTGTGGAACAAGGTATAAAATGCAGATTCCGGTTTTAATACTTAAACATACAATCGCATACATGTCTACAGTCAAGTAAATCTGGTTAATTAGTTTTGGCGAATATAGCTTTTTAGTGTTTGGGAATAATATTGATACAATGGCATAGGACGTAACTAAAATGCAGCCAGAAATGGATGCTGATGCAGTTTAGGTAAACTGGGTATGAAGGGAGTAAAATGACAGTTCTACATCCTGTTTCTTGCCACCTCACATCTACGTTTACCCGTTTCCTTTTCTTAATCTTTCCCCTGTTTGGCTGATGTATGCCGTGATGTATTTCAATTAATTCCCTTGCTATGCAAAGTTAGACGATAAAAACAATAAAAACAAACGTGTCATGGTGGTTTAGCATTAACTTTCGCCACCCTGAGAGGTACTAAGGGTCCTACTAAGCTATTTGTGTATAAGAATTTGTAACGTTCCAGATGCATTAATTGTGTCACAGTAAAGACTTGATGTAATATCTGGATACGTAGCATCTTTTTAACCAATAATTAGATACCTATATACAATTCATTGCTTAGTACTTTCATTAAAACAATAATGTATCACAGTCAATAAAAAGAGTAGCTCAGCATTGATAGCCTTGACTTAAAACACAAACTAATTAAATAATTCCTTAATATATGGAAAATTCACAACATGCATTTAATTTGTTTTAGTAACGTTTTCTAATCACATGTAAGAAACACTTTCACATATATTTCCTTAAATTTTTGCGATATTAAAATAATTCTGCTTCCTTAGCTTCTTCTCTATTTTCAATTTGAATTTCATGCTGAAGCTCGAAGCTTTCTATCTCCTGTTGATATAAGTAAACGCATTTCTCTTGGAGACGTATCTTGGAAAACATCTTGACAAACCTACTAGCTATTCGTAATTCCTTGTTGGTGACCGCTAAATCCACATCTAAAACCATTGCAGGGTTTTCAGCTTTTGTGGCTGCCAGTCAATTATAGAATTATTAATATTATTATTAATATTTTATTACATAATTTTCCATAACAAATATTAATGGCAAATAGGAATTTGCCGAAGCTCAAGAACTATTTGACCTTTTCTCTCGGTGACATCAGAAATTTTTCGAAAACTCTTGTAATTGTAAAGAGAACTGCATTCGCCTCAGCATCCGGTTTTAGTTTTTAAGTTGAATGCTGTGTTGATTACTTAGCAAGTTTTTCGAGTGTTAGCGGTGAAAAGAGTAAAGTCCCGTGTTTGCAACCACAGTGAGCGACCGGAAGAGAAATGCTTTTGACATTGAGGTGAGCGATCCCGAAAGAGGTAAGTCCTGTGCTGAGTAATGGGGAAAGGGAAGACGCTGCTTCGTGCGTGATTTATGGCAACTATCTTAAGAAGAAGAGAGATTGTGAAAAAAAAAAAAAAGAACAGAAGCAGAATCTTTTTTACGTTTAACATTTTCTAACAGCGATCGAGTTCATTAAACATTAAAGACAAAGTGCAGTTAAGGTATGTCATTCTGCAAGGATATTTGATCTGTGCATGTATACGATGAAGGAGACTGCTTAACGTTCTTTGATCTTCACATAACAGGGTAGTGAGGAGGTCGTTTTCGTCATCCAGCAATAAGAGTGTTAAAACGGAAACAAATAAAAACATGGCTCAAGTCCATGGAAGGGGAAATGGACCAGTGAATCCAAAATATTAAAGTTTTCAGCTACAACCAGCACGCTTAATTCGTTTCATTTGTACTTTTGTTTGTTATCCGTACATTTAAATTTTTGCGAAACTTAGCTAATTTGCTTGTAGGTTTCAAACGGAATTATGTAGTAAAACTTTGTTATAAAACTTAGTAGGTATGACTTTATAATTATTGTATGAAGCATGCAATATAAACAAAGTGTAAGATATGTAATGTAACGTATATTATGCTGGATCCATAAGCGAACTTGGCTAACAGCGAAACAAAACATTGCCCCAGTTAGTGAAAGAAAAAATTATAAAAGGTGAAGATATTTGTTTTCTGTTGAACACATCCCAATCCTGGATTATATTTCTAAAGATTTCAAAGGCGTAGGGTAAGATATTCTGTAAATATTTGTCCGCAGTAAAATCTCCATTATCCAATCGCTGTTCGTGGAAGCTACTCGTGTAGAGACAAAATTTGCCATTGCAAAATTTCTTTCTTTTTTCTCTTTCTATGTTTCTTTCTGGTTTCTTTGTTCTTCAAACTTCCTATTGGTCTTTCTTTTCAGACGAGACTAGCTGATAACTTATCCGGTTAACATTTCTAATGCGATATATTTCCTATGCTTTTCAAGTAAAGATGGGACTGTTTCATTTTCTCCACGCCTTAACCTTGCATTTTTTGTTATTTCTATATATTTTTATTTACTGAGAATTATCCAGGTGGTTATAGATCACACTATTTAATTTTTCGCTTCCCTTTATGGATGCCTCACATCCATTCAGCTAACAATTTTGCCTTGCAGCTGGAGTTGATTCATCCAAAGCAAAGAACGAACAACCTGATAGAAAATTACGTGGTCCTCCAGGTTTTCCAATGGGCTGGTAACGCATTCATTGGAAAGTTTATATTTAATGGTGAATGGTGATGAAGCGGTCTGCATCTGCACTGAAAGCGGAAAACAGAAATCAACATGCCAAACGGATGTCAGTTCTATCACTGAAAAGTTAAAGCTGAAGAGCTGATGTTAATATAAGTGGAGCGGTAGATAATATTTTTTCATTGTTTTTAAGTGTAGCATATAATTCAACATAAATAAGCATATAAATATTACACATAATATTACATTCGAATTAAGTACCCCAGTGGTGTAACTCCCGCCATATGATTTTAAAAAATCAACTTTATCAAATAAACACAATTCATAATACATAACTTTTCTTCGGTTTTTAAAAACATCACTTTAATGCAGGTGCTGATATAAAGCCCAGATTGATAGGAGGACAGCTTGGGGAATGAGTTCGCTAATTGCGTTCTCCCATAGGAGAGTTATTCATGCGTATTGATGAGCATACGGTAATGAACTAATGAGTTTTACCATTGTATCGGCGCAGACACAATCAGCTTACGCCTAAAGTTGAATAAGAAAATAATGACAAAATAATGACCATGTTAACTGAAAATATGCACACTCGAAAGAAAAATTTATATTTCGTCAAAATGCAGATATTAATTTCCAGCTGTTTTCTTTACCTGGAAGCCCGCCTCGATAGCGTAGATGGTAGCATGTCTGCTTAACGTTCAAGAGGTCCCGAGTTCGAATCTCCGTCAGGGTGAGTTACCTAGATAAGGTTTTTTCCGGGATTTTCCCTTATCCTGAAAGACGAATGTCAGGCAACTCTAAGCTCCATGGACCCCGGACTCATTTGAGCATCATTTCACCAAATTCATTCACCGTCCGATACGACTTAAAGTTGGATGACGTAAATGCAAAAAAAAAAAAAAAAAAAAAAAAAAAAAAAAAAAAAAAAAAAAAAACCTTGGATGGTAAATGCAAGATTTTAAGCAAACTTGCAACCACAACACCAGTAAAGTCAAATGTTATTTCTCAATTTTTTTCATAATACTATTTGTTTTAGCAGTTGCAAATAAAACCTGTTACGAAATTATTTGTGGTCGTTCATTTGGCACCATAAAGCTGGTTAAGGCTATGTCACGTAGTACGTTGCCGTATGGAGCTCTTTGCGAGTTGCTCCTTTGCTTTAAGGTTTTTTGCAAGACTCTCTTTTTGGCGATTATCCTCAGAATTCAGTTACTTCGCCAACGATTTAGACGTTAAAATTGAACAAGTAAAGACGCTCCGCTGCGTGTAACACTTCTTTTACTCATTTCATTTGAAAGATTTGAGCTCGAATGCAATTATTTAGCTATTAACATGAACAGAAAAACTAAAGTGTTTCTTGCAGTAAGGTTTAGGAATTGCCGTTTGAGACCAACTGTTGCTGTGTATACTGCGGAATTATACTAAATGTTCATTTTAAAATGCATCATGACGTTATTGGTTTGTCATTTTGAAGCCAGTGCTAGTGGAATCATATTAAGTAGTCACGAGTGACGGAGAGAATGCCTTGCAAGCGCAGCGTTTCAATCCGCGGAGTACTTATACGGTAGAGTTAATCGTATACCAAGTAATGTTTATTTGCTCGTAGAGTGCGTTTCAGTTAACAGCTACAAAATGTATATGATGAAATACATTGGAAACATTCATGCTGTGCTGTTATAAGATGTAACAGTGAGAAAAGCGTACTAGAAATTTTCTGACAAATCCTATTTGACTATGCTATTGAGATCAAGGGATATACTACGGAAAGGATATTACCCAAGATTCAGTTTTGGAAGAATAGTCATTAGCAATATGGAAATATAGACAAGATGGCTACTACTTCAATAATGGACCTAAATTATTTTAACTTAAAGATATTTTAGTATTTGACAGTACTTAAAGAATATCTGCGTGCGTGGTTAATACATGATGGGAGTTGGGAATGACGCAGCCCCTGTCACCAAGAACACTGAGACGACATATAACCCGATATCAGAAACACATTGACACAAACGAATAAATGTAAATGATAGATTTATAAATATAAATAAATGACGTATACCAGAATAGACATATGCCATAATGCTAACATATACTCCGGAGACCGCCACAGTGACAAGGTCACTCTACAAAGGTTAGTAAACTCCCTTTGCAACCCCTGTAAACAAACAACCCTGCTCTATTGTCTGTTTTGCCCTCAAGGAAAATTTGGCGCCTTCCAGTCGGAAACCAACCCTTTGTTAAAATCCCATGCGTGCTTCTGACAACAGGCTAAGAGATTTTGACCAACTCGCAGAGCACATGCCTTAGCATAAATTTTTGCACGGGGACCGTTAGAGAAAGCGGCTCTGATGTTAGGTCCGAAACTGGAAATTCTCAACACTGATCTCAAGTGGGGACACTTAAAAGCCAATAGAAAATTGATATTTGTTCATATGATTTTTCAAACCCTGAGAAATACCTAGAGTGGGGGTAATTCAAAGTGATGGCGGAAAGTAGATTTTGCTAGTAAGAACACTTCGTTCCTGAGCTCTACGTGAGCGGACGCGTATTTGGCGCCGCCTAAGAAGTATACTTCCGCGCCATGCATAGAGACAAAGTGCAATGTTTAAGAATCTCTCCAGTGAGAGTTAGCACAACGAGTAATGTATAGGGAGGACGATAAATATATCCAATTCGACTACGCAGTGCTAGTGCTTCCGTGCTTCACATCACAATATTGACAGTGACGCTTAACTTAGCAACCACACCGACGACTTTACGGTGGCGAGCGTGGGAGCCTAAGGATAACAATAAACTTCTGTCTACCAGATCCGAGGTGTCATCATTAACCCACAACCAGTCAGGATGCACCCATTCCTGAAGTACAGATGAGAGTTCTCATGCGGGAGCTACATGTCACCTCGAACCGATTACAATCTCCCTTTCCTTAACCTCCTCACGCCACCGATCCTTAATTGTGAGGCGTTGAACACAAGGGAGAGCTCGACGTGGTTCGCTACGGGCCGGACCGCCTCAGGAAGAAACGAGAGTGTCGTGCTCCGACTTTCTTGCAACGATAGCACCTGATACGAGAAAACCAAGCAAATAAGAGACCGCCAAAAGTATTCTGAGTTATGGTTAGAGAGTAGCACGTGATATGAAAGAGCCAGTGTGAGGCAAGCAACAGGCCACCAAAAGTATCCTGCTGTTACAGTTATATAGAGGCATGCGATGTGAAGGAAGCAGTGAGCCGCCTGAGTAGCGTAGGTAAAAGCAAGTGTGCCTCACGTTCAAGAGATTACGAATTCGAGTTTCCGGATAAACGTTTTCCGGGGGTTTCCCTTATCCTGAAATATGAATGTTGGGTAACTACGTTCTGCGGACTATAGGCTAATTTAAGCAGCATTTCTGCCATTTCATAACGTTGTAGGACATGAAAAATAGTATTCTGCTATTGTGGTTATACAGAAGCATGTGATAAGAAGGGAGTAGTATCATATTCAGGAATTTTTACTTGAAGCCAAGTGTTTTTAGTGATTAGAGCGTTCGAACAGAAATATAAGTTCTACACCTTTAGTGTAGAAGGATTTAATGAAGTCATTCGTAAATACTCACTCCAAGGCGTAAGAAAATGGCACGTTTTCAGTACTTTCGCTGACTTTTTCCACAAAGAGATAAGGGTGTAAACCACGACCTGGTTACATCATCTAAGTTGCATAGCCAGCTCCAGTAATGGAAATGGCATTCAAGGGTACATGTACTATATTTTAAATTAAAGCTAATCTTTCATTTTAAAATCAGTGGTTTTGTATCAAAAGTATTCGATGTTAACATTTTGTTTGTTAAAAAATATGTCGATTGCCAAGATCATATCAGTGCCTGAATTTCGTCAGCAGTTTTTTTTTTTTTTTTTCGTGGCAGTAAATTTAATGAGATGCGGCTGTGGCTTTTAAGCACGTTTAAAACCATTGCTCTGGGCCGGAATTGTATAATACAATTGCATATTTGATGTACTTATATACATTTTGCTTATATAAAAACGATAGTCTTGTTTATTCGTTCAATAATCTGTTTTATTTGTGGAATGTTCTGCACACCTGACATTACACCCTGCTTCACAGCGAGAATGGTGTACGCTGGAACAAAGTAGCGCCCTGTCACCCATACTACTTTGAATTCCATGGTGAGGAGCGCTTTATAGTCCTGGTTTAGATTTCGACCAATTTGGGAATACGCTGTATAAACCGATGAGTAGAAAACTCCTTTAAGTCCACATGGCCACGCCGTGGCTCAGTGGTTAGATCGCTTGGCTCTCACCAAGGCGGCCCGGGTTCGATCCCAGGCGACCGCAAAGTGAGATTTGTGGTGGACAACACGGCGCTGGGGCGGGTTTTCTCTGGGATCTCCGGTTTCCCCTGCCATCTCATTCCACCAGTGCTCCATCTTCATCTCATGTATCATCAGTGTCACCGCCTGCGGTGCCGTATCTAGTAAAAGCGGGCGTTAATCACTACACATTTCTTTAAGTCCACAACCTGACACTTTGTTCACATTCCACCATAAAGTCAGATGAACGTCCATTAACCGATCATTATATAATTTAAATCCTCCAACAAAACGTGTTAATCTGAGAGTATTTACGCCCATGCACAATTTGTGAGTCGTAAAGTTCTGGCACCTGTACATTTGTGAAACTGAAAGAACATGGTAGCAAATACTGATTGGAGGTTAGATGAACGGCTATAAATATTAAACCATTATTTTAAAATTTTCTATATTGTGTAAACCAAACAATGGCTTTCCATTTGCTTCATAAAAGCTCTCAACATTCGTTGTCACATCCACACTTTTCATACTACGAATAATTTTTAAAATTACATAAAATTCTCCCTTCCCATCTGAAATTCAAACCCGAAACCTCTGGTTTGGGATGTCACTATCATGACCTTTCTACCCCAGGGTCAATCTGTTTTTTTTTTTCTTTTTATCGAAGATGTATTTTCAGTTAATATTTTAAGATGGTATTTATACTGTTACATGAGAAAGGCGATAAATAAGGTATTCTTCGTCTTTTGGCTATCCTAAGGGCTTAAAGCCCATTTCCTTTAAAATACAAGTGCGCCAGAATAACCTTTCAGATTTTGGACGATCACAAAGCTATTAAACAAAAGAGGATTCTCTATTAGTTTTTGGTAGCAAAATGACCATTAGTAGCAATGCTATCTTGCATATTAATGATGCAGCAGCTGGCACAATATCGATGACATTTGCTCTCTTGTATGCAAGCAAGTACTGCAGCAGTGCAAAGAGGAAACCTTGAATACAGTGTTTGAAATAGCATAAAAGAATTTCAATGGAAATAATTCAAACACGATAAAACAAGAAGTTGTATTTCCTATGGCTATTTACCAATGAAATATTAATATAAATATTAAGAACAATATAAAATCGGTGTTTTATATAACATGAACTCCTGACGATTCAAAATACATCTGAATTTCATAGAATGATTAGTCACTGAGGTGTTTGGCAGTTAACAATTTTGGATAATGTGTTTCAATTATTTCTTTATTGAGGAATCATGATTGCTAGAGACGTTCGCTGCACCAAAGAAAATAGGAAATAGCAATTGCCAAAACTTTCAAAAGAAAGAGGACGTTACTGACAGAAAAAACTATTTACAGCTAAGGGAGAAGCTTCTGGAATGCTTTCTTTGGAGTGGAGTTTTATATGAAACTGTCACATGGTAACAGAGGAAAATGCAAAGAAAGTATCAATATATACCAGGTGAGTCACCTGACTATTTATTTTGGAATTTATGCAACGTGCTAAGCAGCATATGTGACGGATGCCTTTCTTGAATGCCTACTGATGGATAATTTGCAGAACAGTTTATAGAGGAGGGGTAGACAGCTCAGTAAGTGTTGTATGGGACAGAATGCAATCGCTATGTATATCGATTCCAAAAACATACCCAGACACAGAGGATGCTGTAGTAATTTTCGACGAGTTTACAAACTTTTATTCATTAGCGTACATTCGCACACAACTTTAAACACTCCCTTGAAGGAATAATCAATCACATGCATCAGTTGACAGTAAAATTGGAGCACAAAATGGTAGATCTACACAGTGTGACCAATTGGATTAAAATCTTCAGCCAACATGTGTTTTCCTTGTATAGCCATATCAAAAAACGCTGTTTTGGGTGGATTGTTTTTGCTTCTGTCAGAAATTACGACAGTTTTTAGTCATAAAGTAAATGTAATGGAGGACGCAGGCTTTTTATTCGTGTTAAAACCACCAAAACGAGCTCAAAACACTGTATGAAGCTGTAACAAGCGTATAAACATTCGAAGTGTAGGTCTGAGGTCTCCGCTTACTTATTCGTATACGAACCTACCCTCTCTAGGTAGCATTAGCGTTGCGTCATCATTCTGCCACTGCAAGGCTGGTTTAAATAAAATAAAAATTATTACCTTTTAATTTACCTCTTGAGGCTTATAATCTGATATTGTGATAGAAATAACTTTTTCCATAACATTGTAAGTGATTACAATTTATTTGCTTCTTACTAATTTCAATTAATTACTGTAAATACGGGTATATTGAAAATACAATGGCCATATTTTCCATTGGCAGATAGTTATAAATTTATTGTTCGTAATGGATATTTTATTATGGTCGCTATTATCTTGATCCATTCAGCCAAGTTTTAAACATTTGACAAGTGCAAAGCGAAACATAAGATTTAAGCACGAAACAAAAACTATTAGATTTAATGTCATCGGCAGGTTCCTAAAAATGAAAGCCAACTGTGCAACATGGTTTACAACACTAGATACGGTACCGATTATAAGGGTCACAAAGTTTAACATGATCCCGTGGTTTCCTTTTGAAGGGCAAGGGCTTCTGCTACCTGCCGAGAGAGTGAGCTCAGCGGGACTTATATGAAATAATATCAATCCCTGTATATCTCTAATGGCAAGGACTTCTGCTACCTGCCGAGAGAGTGAGCTCAGCGGGACTTATATGAAATAATATCAATCCCTGTATATCTCTAATGGCAAGGACTTCTGCTACCTGCCGAGAGAGTGAGCTCAGCGGGACTTATATGAAATAATATCAATCCCTGCATATTTCTAATTATCGGATTGTCATTTTTGTGCCTTTGGCTCATAAGGGAACCAATAGCAATAATATATAAATTAATAGCCGAAATACAGACAATAAAGACATGGAGAAAGGAAAAAATCAATGTGACGTCGTTTTGAACCTAGCCTTTTCACCACTACATGTATTCTAGTAACTAACCCACTTGACCAGTTGCCTCGTATTAGGCTCTGTACTATCCCCCACACTATTTAGTGTTTTCATGGCAGATTTTCCAACTCAACCACAGGTCGAAATGGCACAATACGCTGACGACGTGTTGTTGTTCTGCAAAAACAGACATATACTCAGAGCCTTCAACCCAATTCAGAGACACCTCCGTCTCACACAAGAATGGTGCAGGCGTTGGCGGATGTCCGTAAATCCGGACAAAAGCCACGCCATTCTTTTTACGAAGCGCCACACCCCCGCTAACCGACCAAACTTCCACTTCAGGGGCCGAAGGATAGAGTGGACTAATTCCATCAAGTACCTGGGCGTTCAACTTGATAGAGGCCTAACTTTCCGCGGACACATCAGGGAACTATCGGCACGGGTGTAGGGGGCTATTGCCTCTCTGTACCCAATGCTGGGTTCGCGTTCGATGCCAGTCCGCTTAAAGCTACGCCTCTTTCGAGCGCTGATAATCCCACTTATGTTGTACGCCTGTGAAATCTGGGGCATGGCTGCCGATAGCTGGATAGCATACCTTCAGCGTGTACAGAACAGAGGACTCCGATCCATCTATTCTGTGGGCCGTTCTTTTCCCGTGAGGCTACTTCACGAAGCTTCCCTTCTCCCATACGTGGAGGACGAAATTAGACGCCGGGCAACAAAATTATACGATAAAATTCCTGCTCATAGAAGCGCCCTGGTTCGGTCTCTAGGAGACTACGACGCTGCGAGACGCCGATTCAGGCTTTACCGGGTACCCCGTATGGCTTGCGGGCATCCGAGGTAACAAAGGAGTTAATCCTTACAGCAGCATAAGCTAAACTACAAATCTCCAAAAGAGCTGTTTGGCTACTAAATTTACCCCATTTTAGATTAATAAAACACCGGGGTGTAAACAAAAAAGCGGTTTGGCATCCTGTACAAAATTAAAGAGGAACAAAAAGCTACCTCAACAAAATTTTCTTCAACAAAAAATACCACATCATCCTACAAATATCACAATTAACAACCTGCGGTCAGACCCAAAACCTGGGTGGGTACGCAGCAAAAACCTTCTGGCTGTTAACAGCCTGTCAGTACGCGACTTGGACTTGCCTCGTATTGCATCTCGCTCTTTGGAAAAGCATTAGTTTATCACCTTGCTAGTGTTATATGCATAAGAAATTATTTATTTAAGCTTTTCGCAGCTTCTTGGTCCTCATTAACCGTTGTGAACATTAATGCTGGGTGCGATAGTACTGATTAGGAGGTAAGATGGTCAACTGCAGGTTGCATAGATAAGGATAAATTGGCAGCTGACTCAACTGGTGTAAGCTGAGACTTTAACGGCTGGCGTCTGAAAGATAAATGTTACGCTCCGGGCTTATTGGCCGTGATCTAGAAGTTTTTGAAGAATGAACTGACGTTTCGCCAGAAGTCTACTTTTGACTCTCACAGCGAGCGGATCACTTCCCAGATGATGCTAGACGCAGTTCATTGCGAAACGTCGATCCATTCTTCAAGAACTTCTAGACCACGGCCCATAAGTCCGGAATATAATATTTATCTTAAAGTATCGAGCGTTATGAGTTGCAGTGCTGGTGGGAAAAGAATCGGTGGACGGAAAAGTTAACGAACGAAATTAATTAAGAGTGGACTAAAAGAGATACATCTTGTACGCTATACAGAAGAGAAACGCTAAATTGTTAGGACACATCGAGAGAGGAAGAGAACTTCTGCTAGATATCTTTGAAGGAGGAATAAAGAGAATGAGAAGATTGGGTAGAAGAACAACTGCTATACTAGATGCAGGATAAAACAGAAAGAGTTGGACAGTGAAGTTTCACATGGAGGTATAACCTTTTTTTAGGCAGATGTACCCCTCTCCCCAAATTTATTTTATTGCGTATCCTTGATATACCATAGCACGGGCTTCTACGGTTTTACAAAGTTTTATATATATACCGGAAAAATTGCGTATTACGTGCGGGATAAATTCCTAACAATTGCGATTTCTTTAAATCGTTTGATTTTTTGCTATTAATATTTGTATTATCTATAATATTTTATTAGACCTAATTTAATTAGGTGACAATCTTGAATTGACATTAGTGACTGTTCCAGTCTTACGCAGCATGCTGACCATAACGTTTAGCAAATACCTCGGACATCGATCAAACATTGTCGTGTGTGGTAATATGCCTGCAAGGATACGTTGGTATCGATAAAATGTCATCTCGTTAGTGAACTGTAATAGTTACATCAAGACTAGTAGGCTGAGTTACCCATCTCAACACTGTCAGATTGAATTTATATTAGAATAAAGATACAAACATAAATCAAAATAATGGACAAAGTCAACACAATTTCACTAAACATAGGTGCAAATAAATCAACAGCACCATTCTTCAGCTCTAAAGAAATTACGAGATCCTAGTACATCGATGTGCAGTTTAGTCAAATCATTTTCAGCTTCTATTAGCGAAAGCCAGCACGTTCCTTCAGCTTCAACTTCGGCAATTGGTTTAAAACAAGGGGATTCCGGGGGTAGAGCTTCCGTGCAAGGACACCACTTTAGAAAGAAAGGAATGTTTATTATAAACTGTTATAAGCACCGAATGCAGTCATGATAACTATTTTTCAAAGCGCAATTAAATGTGTTGCATAAAAACAGAAAACCACAAGAGCTGAAGGAAGGACTTCCCCACTTCAAAGTCATAAAATCACTTCACTTCACGTTTGACATAGATGTTCACTCTAGAGATTAGCGGTAAGTAAAAGAAGTGGATGGGCCAAATCCGTGCCAATTGGTATCCGTTACGGTTTTCCTTTGTATCACATGACAATCAGAAGTACCAACGAAACCGAAAACAAAGAATGCTATATTGTGACGTACAGTTACAAGAATAATTGAAGTTTTAGCAGATAAATCCAAAGATTACATAGATAAAGATAATTGTGAAAAGGATATTGTTTGAATAAAGGAATATTTCATTTCCCGCAGTTTCATACTGAAGTTAATTTTTTTTTCTGAAATATTTACCTGACTTGCTTGCAGATGACCATTAAAAGAGAGGTCTACTGGTAAAGTTAAAATCTCTAGAGTCCACAAATACTCCTATGTAATATTTTGTTTATTTAGCTAAAATGAATAAAGTAAGCTGTTTACAAAAAGGTCCCATTTTTAATTATTGTTAGAAGCTAATGTGAAAGTAAAATAATGGGAGAATATGATCCTCATTTGCAAATAAATATAGAACCAAACGTGACGATTCTAAGCGCTTGGGGATTAAAAGGACGTTTATACGAGAAATAAATGTTTCTCTGGATGTGAAGTAAAATGCTGTATTCCTTTTTCATCCGTTTTATTCGGTGATAACGACTGGCCAGAAAAAGGTTCAGTAGACTTAGTTCACGCATGTGGAAACATTAAGATATCTACGCGAGTATGTTAGGTTGATATTTTCTCGGTAATCTATTTGTACATTTTGCGTTCGATATTTGCCTCGGTAGCGTGGTGATAGCATGTCTGCCTCATGCTCAAGAGGTCCAATTTCGAATCTCGGTCAGGGTGAGTTACCTGGATAAGGTTTTTTCCGGAGGTTTTCCTTATTCTGAAAGACGAATGTCCGGTAACTCTAAGCTCTATCGACACCGGGCTCATTTGAGCATCATTTCACTCATTCCATTCATCGCCCGATATGACTTAACGTTGGAGGACGTAAAATAAAAAAAAAACTGGATTCGACAGACGCCAATAGTTCCGCATTGTGAATGTAGATTACACTTAGTGCCAGTCAATATGCAGTGAAAAAAGTTATTAACAATGTTGATGATGTGCATCGTATAACTTGGCATCATTTCAGCCAGTTCTTTCATTCACCGTCAGATCCCTCCTGTTAGATTTTTAAATACCGTTAATAATCTTTCAGAAGATTCGGCGTTACATTGTCACTACCAATGCATTCATGATTAAGCTCCACTGATTCTAAGCAATGTGCATTAAAGTAGTTTGTTTCAAAATAAATGATGTTTTTGAAAAAAGAAAATTTCTTCGTGGAGTTCTGATTTTATCTTATCTGAATTACCAAATTAACAGTCGCCTCAATACCATTTATATAATATGTTCAATTTGTATTCGTGCAGTAATCTTAATAACTACCTTTCGAGGTACTTAAGATAAACTGCCGTGCTTGGTTAAGATTCACAAAGGCTTGTATTCCATTGGTTTTAATGGTCATTACAGGAAGTATGTGTTAAATTTAAATTATATACAAATATCCGTTGCAGCCATTTTAGATCGAATTAATGTACATAAGGAATTAGTTTTTTTTTTTCACCAATTTGTTTGGAATGAGGGAACCGAAGTTAATAAACTGTTATCAGTATGTTCAATCCTGCTCTCTTGTAACAGCATAATACAATTTGATATGGCAAACGTAAAGGCAACACTCTGACTATTGCTGTGTAAGCTCTAGCATTTGCAAGTAACAATTGTGCATTGATCATCGAATAAAGATGTAAAGCACAATGGAGTTGACATACTTGGCATGAGCTATTAGCATGCATCCGAGGTTCATCAGCTACGACTTGTTGATCTAAGACTACAGTAATGCATCGCTGCATGCATCAAACACTGTTTGGATATCTTCTGAACCATAGAAGCTACAACTGATGACTTGCTATAGCCCAACTTGAATGCGGAGTGTTGGTTTCAAGAGAGAAAAGGAGCTTCGATATATTGCAAACTATTACATCCCTGATGTTGAAGAAGGATGTTTCTTTAGAAGTGATTTTAATGTTCCTATGAACCAGTTTTAAAATATTGGTTTTATTGATTGTAGTTTTAAAATACTTAATATATTTTCAAGTTTCCAATCGTAAGTCGTTTATTTCGTAATTATCTAAAGCTATGAATTTCATAGCAAAAATATAGCGATTCACCTTTTAAACATATACTGCGTCAACTTGCTGAGTCTTTTTAAATAGCCACGGAACCCGCGCCCCTCCAAATACAATTCAACGCCAAATTCCATGTCTCGTTAGGAGTGTTTTCTGTACCTTTGTAACTGTTGTGTTCGCAACGCAGATATAGGAACTGAAATGGGCTGCACCTGGAAATCCATTGATAGCTACCTTATAATTCACTGAAAATTGAGAACGGTAAAATATTACAATGGCCAAAACATTAAGACGATACTCTAGAGCTATTAACCTCCTTTTTGTTTTGAATCACTGGATGTGTAGAACACAATTTGCATTTGTATAATTTTAACATTTGGAGGTTTAGACATCAGTGCCAACAGAAACAATTTCTGCTACAGCACTTGTTTTAAATAACTGTGAAAGACATAGAAATAAATTATCTTCTAAAATTAAAACACATAAAAGTAAACAGTTAATACCAGTAGATGAGTTCTCAGCACGAAACTGTGCTCAATCTTCGGGACATAGATGAAAGTAAATCCCTGCATTAATGTGGACGAGAAGCTACAATATCCCAGGCTTCTTCAGTATGTGCCCATAAACCTCTTCTATTCTTCGTGTATTCGCTAGAAGTTAGACTGCAGCTCCCTCTTCACATCTGCCTTCGCATTTTCAATAGGATTCAAATCTGGTGAACAGGGAGGCCAATCTATCACTCTACCTCTCTAGAACCAGCTTGAAAATTTTCAACATGTGTGCCCAGGATAATTATCGTACACGAAACCAACAACTTCATCAGGAGACTTCTTCTTCACAGAGAGAATTAAAATATCCTCAATTCTTAAGTGTATTCGCACAGTTCAGTGTATCAAGCTTCTTCAACATACCTAGGTCGTTCCTCGATCTAGAGCCCCAACCAGATACACCTATGCCACCGTAATGAAATTGTGAAGCCATATATTTTGCATTGTATCCGAACCACTTCGGACGGACACAATTGGCTTTCTATTCCATGGGAAGAAAATATACTTTCAGAAAATATCATCTTATTCCAGTTGCGGTTGGCATTTTTCTTTGCAAACGTGAGGCGAAACAATCTTTTATCATATGTTATATATTGATTTTCAGCTATTGTTCATCCAAGAAGTCAAGAGTCACACATTGCACAGCTGTTTGAGGTGTTCCAATAGATTTTGATATGTTTTCATTTCAGAAACAATTTACAAAGATTTTCTCTAAATACTGCAGTAAAGCTGCATTTATTCCGGAAGTAGTCACACTTTCTTGAACCATGACGATAGGTTATCGCTTCCCTGAATAAGTTCACCCATCTCTGCATTATAAATGCAGGAACTGCAATACTAGTTGCAGCTTCACGTGCAGAGAATCATGTTAATCGTATATGGCGGTGCAAGGGAGGGATTACTTTGTGCTTTTGTCTTCTTGTGCGCGATCTCCCTTTGTCAAACGCAATGTTTCGCTGAAACAAAATTTGTTTGGGAATGACGCATTTGCTCATCCTTCTGCACATCACATGGTTTCGCGTGTGGTACATTGCATTTAGGTGGAATATACCCTTAAAGAAGTATTATAATTATTTCATTATAAAATACGGTATATAGAAAATAGTTGCTGTGCGTTGATTAAACGCTATTAATAGGAGAAAAAACAAAATTACTCGTTACAGAAAGCAAACCTGCTGTCTTAACATAGAAGTATTCTACAATTTGACACAGAGCTAAGAGATGACACACGGAAGATAGCATGAAGGCGTTGAAGAAATTACTACAGTGGCTACACAACACTTTGGGGTATGGTGTAAATAAGCTCTCTCCCTCTCTCTCTCCCCCTCTCTCTCCCCCCTCTCTCTCCCCCTCTCTCTCTGCACGGTGTACGTTCAATGAAATATCTAATGAGACTATTTCGTGAGTGTGTGGTGTTTAAGGGCCCGTCGACAACAAGGTCATTTGGGCCCCTGAGACTATTTCAAACGTTATCTCCATATCAAGTACAGAGGAACACAACCACCTATAAGGATACTGATATGAACTTTTATGGAGTTTTGACATTCTATCTCTTCTCTCCCTTCGGGCCCAAATGACCTTGCTGTCGACGGGCCCTTAAACACCACACACTCACTCTCTTCTTTCTGATTCATAATGTTGGGCTATCACAAAAATAAGGATACATGTAGATGCACCGGAAATGAGATAGTTGCCCCAGTCGACGGATATAGGATAGACAAAAATATAGCAGCTCAGTAAAAAGGAATTGGAAATATTAATCTAACAATAAATTAAAAGAAAATTTAGCCCGCCTCGGTAGCGTGGTGGTAACATGTCTGCCTCACGTTCAAGAGGTCCCGAGTTCGAATCTTGGTCAGGGTGAGTTACCTGGATAAGGCTTTTTCCGGGGTTTTCCCTTGTCCTGAAAGACGAATGTCGGGTAACTGTAAGCACTATGGGCCCCGGGCTTATTTGAGCATAATTTCACCCATTCCATTCATCGTCCGATATGACAACGCTGGAGGACGTAAATTACAACAAAAAATCAATTTATATATTATACTTATGTTGAATGATATCAAGATTCCACGTCCCCAAGAATATTTAAAGAAAGGAGGGAGGAAAAGAGACACATAAGAAGTGGGTAAAGGCGTTCCTTCAAGGGCACATACATCATGATGATGAAAATAAATTTTGTTAAAAATAATTCTTGGAAGAATGGGAAGATATATGTGTTTTTTGAGCATAAGGTATGTGTTTAAGTGACATATTGTGATCTTGGATTTTATCCGAATAGAGGCTCTTTAATTGCACGAGGTTCGGTGATCAACAATTAGTTTTAGTATGTTGGTAATAAATTTTGCTCATGGTAACCTTTTGTCTAAGGTTTTCTAGTCCTCAGTTTAACACACTCTTATTGAGAAAGATGTACCTGGACATTGGAGACTATCCTTTGTGAAACATATGGCAAGTTTCAAGTGCTATACTGAAGCAAGTGACAGTGTGCTCTAGAAGAGGCGATTGCCAAGCTTCTTTCCAAGATACTTCAACGATGTTGAAGCATCTCTCAAATACTTCAGATACTTCAAATTCGATGGTGATTTAAATGGGATAACCTGGGTGTTTACACATTACGTAAAAGTAATAGTGTTAGGTGTGCATAAATCTGAGGAGAAGACTTGTGAAGGTATTAAATACAATATGCCATGTTGCGAGCTAGTACAAATCAAGTTCTTGAGTTGAACATTGAGGAGTGTCTAGCACTGAGGTCTGAGGTTATCGTCAGCAAGTGTACATGAACATGCTAATCAGAGAGATACAATGAACCCTTTTAAATACCCGTCCGATTTAGGTCATTGTGAGAATCCTTGTGGTGGTCGTTTCTTCTCGGTGGGAAAGAGGAATACTGTATATTGCTTTACCAATATTTTGGAGTAATAAATCTATATATAGGTACATTAGGTGTTTTGAGTGATGCGTATACTGCGATACAGAGACTTATCAATCATGGTTAGATTCTGTTGACTGACTTTCGAGCAGTCATGGGCTGAAAACCATGGGGCGCCATATGTGCAGTTTTTCTTGTATCTTTTGACTCCAGCTAAATATAGAATTCCGTATCTCAATGCTGTTTTCAGAGTTTTTCCACACAACTTACAATGAAGTTAAATGCACTGTAAACGTCATAATTTTCGTTATTTTGAAATTTCCTATACTTCCAGGTGTTTATTTGCTAAAAGAAAGGTAATGGTCTTTTATGAACAATAATAGTAACTGATATTAGACACATAAGACGCGTGTTACTAGGTACAAAGACGTATGTAGTTATTTTAAGAAATAAAATTAAGAAAAATTAAAAATAAAAAGTATTGGAACCATTGTTATCATCGTCAATTGTTACAACTATTGTTTTGTGCGCAAATAGCTTGGCAACAGATGTAATGATTTTAAGTGATGAGCTGATGAACATAATCGCCATCCGCTGTTGTAATTTAGAACACTTTTTCTTGCTGTTTTTAAATTGCATTTTTTCCGTGTAGTTCTGTAGAATTATGAAACTCCCTCTGTTTTCAGAAGATCGGTTTATGTTTACTTTCTCGGAAGGTACTAGATGAATCAGTTTTTAATAAAGATGTGGATTTATTTTTTAAATTGGCAGAGAAAATTGTCTGCGCATAACAGATTTCTTTGTAATTATTTTAACCAGAATATATTGTATTGTCATGAACAAGTTAAGTTTAAACATGACTGCCTTTGAGTTGTCATTCTTAGCTCATATTCCTTAAATAACCTCTTCTACTCTTGGGAGAATCGGAACTTAGAATTTATTTATTTAAAAAACCATAATTCGTCATTCCTAATACCCAAAAATGAATATATTATTTTGTTTAAGGAAATAATTTTTATATTCTTCGTAATGCCTTAGGGATTTCACACTTTTCTCGCGTTTAGGAGCGAAAAAGAAATGACTGGTTACCTCTTCCTCGTGTTCTACAAGATTTAAAAACGAGCGAGAAGGATCCTGCGTTAATGTGAATGGGCCACCAGCACATTCGAGAAGAGCAGCGTTTAAGTTCGTAGACCGACCAACTCGATTTTTTTTTATTTCCGTGTCTTCCTTCTTTCGTGTAGGCTAATACCAGACTGGACATTTAATACTACGACCCAAAATTCAAGCTTAAGTCTAAACAGTAGTAACAATGATAATATATGGTAATAGCGAATGCGCTGACGTCGCAATGAAAACAGATGGATTGGACGGTGCGCCAACAGAAGCAGAGAAGTAGAAGCAGAGGGACAGTTGTCTAGCAGTACGTTATCTATAACACACGTCATAGCTGCTATATGTCCGCCACGTAGAGAAGCAGTACACTTGTCTAGCACTAAGGGCTCTGTGACGCGTTATAGGAGACGGTGTGGTACAGATGTGAGACGTAATAGATTAACTGTCCACCATATAGTGAGCCCTCTGTTAGATAATTCCTAACAGGGCCATTGTGATAGGAACAGGTAGTTAAAACGGCATAAATTTAGAAAGAGAAACGTGGAAATGTAATAGTCGAGAGATAAAAGTAAATTTTGTTTTGTTCATAGGTATCTTTACTTTTTCTTTTACCTGTAATGGATTAAAAAATTTGCTGTATTCCACCCAAAAACTCAATATCGAGTGTTTACCAAAGTGCATGCTTTTTAAGTCCCCTGAGCACAGAACATAATTTAAAAAGTAGTTAGTGTGAATGGGTCGAAGGAAGATAAAGAGTAGCACAAAGTTCGGGTGATGATATTTATGTTATGTTCCAAGATTTCGATAGTAAAATTTCCACATACTCCAAATTAAGATTAAAAAAAACTTGGTTGCTACATTTTAATGTTTTTGAAAATGTCTCAACCATTTTGATTATAAAATATCTTTTAAGTATTTGTATGACTAATAAAACGCAATCGCTAATTTTCTACCAATTTCTCAAGTCTCTTTCTTTACACGATTGAATTTTCAGTAATTTGTGTATACTTTTTAGACCTTTGAACAGCTTTTTGTATCTCACGATGTCTTACAGAAGATGTGGAATGTCAAAGCCGTATACAACGGCCCGATTGGACTATCGCTTTAGCATCCTGTGCGTATTTGCTAGGCACCTGCAAGAAGTATGTAATGAAATCATTTCTCCAAATAGTATGTAGAACAGGGATGACAATACTAGCTAGAGAAAATGGTATGAATGTTGCATCAATTAAGCCTAAATGTTTCAGTTAGTGTATTTTGGAATATCTGAACAACAGCCTTTATTAAAATCGGTACTTTAAAGTACATTTTGTAGGGAAAAAACCACGTACGTTTTGGGAAATGGCTCTGCTTTGCCTTACTATTTGTCACATTTGAAGAAGTATTGGACGACATTGAAAGTAAAAGTTTTGGCAAAGAAGTATATCTTGCCACAAAGTAATTAACTCCGCATTAAAGAAATTAACATTATAAGATACAATCTGAAAGAGAAAATGCATTGATCATGAATACGTTCTTGTTCTAAACGAGTCCGAAAATCTACTTCGCTTATTATTTATTTCAATTATGTTCTTAATACTGCAGTCTATATATTATGCCAGAGGAAGTGTGTACATGAAATGAATAGTTTACCCCGTATTTAGGTTAAAACATTGCAGTCGTTCACATTCCCTATGCAACATAACTGACCTGAAGTGCGTCTTTTTGTCTCATGAAGTAAAACAGAGCACATATCGGTAGCAAAAACAATCAGACATTTGTGTTACTAAAACAGGTGCTGATGCCCTAACTAAAGTTGTGCGGATGACTATTGGACAAAACAAAACCAATATACATCCATGTTTAAAACGTTAAAAACAATATACAGCTTTAGCGTCCAACAGAGCAAATGGGCTTTTAATTACATCATTATTGTTTGTATTGTATAGACGAGTTGGACAGTAGAATTTGAGTTTAGTCATTAACGCGGTGAAGCTTGGACAGCAAGTGGTAAACTCAATGGCATTACAGAATGCTAACGAGAAATTAAATTTGCATACTGGCCACCTTGAAGTTTCAGTTGCTCATTAGGAGTCTTAAGCTATGTTGTTTGCGTGACCTATCATAAGCACATTCATTAAAAATAGGAAATTCTTCTATTTTTCTCGCCTAAGAGAGAAAGTTTCCTTACAGCTGAACATGCAGAGGAGCACTCCAAATAGAAAAATGCCATTATTGCAATTCTGGAGTTATTTAACGCACTTTGTATAATGAAAAAAAAAAAAAAAAACTTATTTTAGGTTGAGCAAGAAATCTGAGTGACCAGACAATTATTATTTTTCCCTCGGGAAAATACAAAGTTTTCGTTTTTTTCTTAGTGATCCCATGAATGACAGCTTATACTTTGCCAAAGTTGTCTTACAGATTTTTCACAAAAGAATTTGACTACGAAGACAAGTTTGCTTAAAGCTTTGAATTGTATTATGAATGACAAATATGCAAATTGGCAATATATAATTTATTTTTATGACAATGTCATAACTCCATAGCTAATTTGTATAGGTAGATTAAAATTATTTGTGTGCGCATATTGTAAATTGTATTCAAGAATTTGATGTTTCTTATGCCTTAAAGTGAATTTTTATAACATTTCGTTGACGAAGGACCGTCATGAACCTAAATATAATTTCTGTTTAGAGTATCAGCGACACTACCATTTGAAAGCTACTAACTTATTGTAAAAATTGCTTTTCGTTACCAAGTAAACGTACAAATTGAATCTCTAATCTCCAAGTTTGCAACTTCAATCTGTGCAACTCACAGGAGCAAAATTAAATTTCTGTTAGGCTAGCCACATATTACGTTCACCTGGGGACATTGTTCGTATGCTTAAATAGTAAAAGTAATTTTTGCACAAACTGCAGACAAAAGCGAAGGTATATGTGAGAGTAGGATGAAGAAACACTTCGTGAAGAACACTTCTATTTAAGTTCCTTCTGGTCTGATGGACAACTACATATTTCCAAACCATCGTAATGAGCTTTAAGAATGATGGTTCAACCCTTATCTCTCCACATAAATGGTTTAATTCATTAGTTTTAATCCTCTCTCATTTGAGTAGAATCATTTCTTCCAAATGGTATTTCATAATTGTTATATAATGTCCTTAGGGCGTGTGTTTAATTCTCAAGTCAAAAGACCAAATATATTAGGTTGAATTATTTCTTAATTAATTTACAAACTTCAGAAGTTAGCCTGTTTGAAAAGATTCATACGCTATTAACCGGTCCTAAGTCCAAAGCAATACACATAAGGGTAAACGTTAAAATACGTACTATGTACGATTTGAACCAGCGCTCTGTATCACTCAGCTATTTGAAAGCTCGACTATGTGATATCCGCTTGGCCCAGAAAATGGGCAACGAAGTACGGTATAGGATAATATCTTATACAATCTACTATAAAACTGTTGTATCTGTAATCAAAAGGGTTTCTTTTTCAGATGCAACACCTTAAACAGCTTTTTCACTAAGCTTCGGTCATGGTCATCTAATTACTCAAAAATAAAGTAAGAGTTTGATGATAAACACAAAGCTATGACAAAGTAGCATCTAAAGTATAGTGTGATTTTAAAGCAAACCGTAAAATTACAAGAAATAATTTGACTTTATCACTGCAAACCGCTTTTATTCTTCGGGTCCAGTCTTAAATACCTCTATTATCGGAAATTTCTTTCAGCCTCTTTTGAATTTAGTATTTCTTAATCTTGGAAACAGTTGCTATTTCATATGCGTTAAAATTGTTCTTTCACTGCTGACTTTATAATTGGTTAGCATCAGAAGTAGTCTGATGCAGCTCTCACATGACTTTCTCTACTCCCTCTTTTGTCAACTATTCTTATAAGCGTTTATTCTTCTATTACCAACATTATTCTATTTGTAGAAATAGTTTTATTACTTGTTTTCTTGTAGCTAAAAAGGAGTAAGGGAACACTGATTTAACTGTGCAAGAGTCCAGGTTTCTATTCCCGGCCATACGTAAAGGGAGAATTTTTCTCTAGCTAGGATTATTCCTTAGCCTATGGAAGTTTGATTAGGAATGTAATGTGTTTATGGTCTAATGTATGAAACCCAAAAGGAAAAACTGTGATATACGGTTTAACACCATTGTCAGTAGGAAATATTTTCTAAAGGAATGGCTCCCATTTCACCATGGAAGTTAAAGGCTTAAATGGAACATTAAAAGAAAAAAATGATATTTAAGAGATGATTGTCGTGTAATAGCATGGCATGCAGGGGAAAAGAAATACGACTTCCCATCTGAGAAAAGTATAAGTATTGAAAATGCAATCCATTGACATAAATTCTGTGCTTTAACTAGCTCTTCATTTTTGTTTGCAAAATTTTGTCTCTCTCATGGTTTAGCAGTTATGCAAAATAATCCAAAATAAAATAGCACTTCAGAGGTTATTCCCATAAAATTCAAGATGTGCATTTACTTTGTTACGAAAATGCATTAAATATATATTAATTTTATCAAAATCGTTTCTAACATTTCCGGCAAATCATTATTTTTCGAAACGTATCTGTGGGGATTTTTAAATTGGGGGATTTGTTTCTCATCTCCATATTACCACCTTGGAAGATGCTGTACTTAAATACCAAGTTTTGTATTTAACCACCTTTCGTTAGTTATGCTGTTCACACACACACACACACACACACACACACACACACACACACACACACACACACACACACACACACACACACACACACACACACACACACACACACACAATCTCGCCCGAAACAATTTCGTAAAAATAGTTTTTCATGCAGAGCCTCAAAACATTTTCTGTGATATCTCGGCGTCAATTTTTTGGATGGAATGCAATATCTTCTGTACTTACTGTAAATACCTAGTAGAGAAAGCAAAATGCATTCAACATAAACAGTATGTTTAAAGAAATATGTATTTTTCTGGCATTACATTTTTTAAATTGTGTTTTGTTTTGCAGCTATATAAAACTAAAACAAAATGCAGATGCTTTAAAACAGTGTTCAGAACGTGCAAGCTATATTTCATTTTCGGTCTCAGATTTTCATTTTTAGCTATGCTGTGCAAACACAAGCGTACAGTCATGCACTGTTAATAAGGGTACTTCTGAAGTACATTGGATTAAATTTCAATTATCTAAATTTTAGGCAAAAGTGCGACACCTCATATGTTATCTAAATTGTACAGAAAGAAGGGAGTTAACGAATCTTAAGTCGCATGGTCTACAGAGAATCACTTTCAACAAAGTGTAAATTCCTATAAATGCTCCGTGCGCATATTTTAGTAGTTATCCACTTAGAACTTCCACTAACGGTCGGACGGACGATGTGTTAATGCGTTCATATGTTTTAATACGTACGTACAGTTAATTGTGATTTTATTTCTAGATGTGTGTCTACGCACTACTTCATTATGATTCCAGTTTTCGTTGTGTGGTGAATATTGTGTTACTACTAATGAATGTGCATATGTGATAGAGGTTTTGTTTTTAGAATTATTAAATACTTGCCTATAATTGTTTGGGCGTGGATACAGCCTTGTTAGTCCCCTGGTTATTATATCATTACACTTTTCCCTGTTTCCGTAATTATAGCGATAGCTATCAGAAATGGTTCAGTGGAGCTTCAGCCCAGACTGGAGGCTATTCCTCTAATATCAGTTTCCCCATACCTTACCTTACATGTCAACATTACCATGTGCTCTTAGCGGACTAATCCCAACGTCGTGAGTTCAAACCTGGTCCACGCCGATTGGCTTTAAGTGTGCTTAAGTGTTAGCCCCGTGTAAAGGAACTGGCATCTAAAGAACGAAATTGTGACATACTGACGTCATTGATATGAATCTGGCAATTGACATTGCCATTAAACAAAATATGTATTTAATTTTATACTTAGTAGAGGATCAAAAACTATGGTTGAAATGTTGCGGCCTCGCTTTCAAAGGGAAATTATCCTCAAAATTTATCACCGCATCACTCATCACAAATGATTTAAAAAGCAAATAATAATCAACAAAATTGTACGAGACGGATGATTTCAATATTTTGGTTCCAAAACACAGAATTTCTCGTTCTTTGCTTGGTTTTGTTTTCGAATTTGGACTTGGTTTAATGCACCATGGTAAGCTGTTAATGAAGTGTGTTTGAAAGTTGTTACTGTGTTGTTTTGTTTTATTTTTGCTTTAGTTAAGTGTCCATTACTCTGTTTTACTGTGCTAAATGCTGCTTTCGCATCCAGCATAAAACTGGGGAAATACTTAACCTGAAAGCGTTGAATTAAGGTAGGAAAATCTTGTGACGGAAACATCATTTCTTTCACACTAGCCTTGTGTAGGCTAAGGTGTGGATGAGTAGAGCCAGACTGAAAAATTCAATGACAGCCGTAATTTGAACCGCGGATCTCCCGCTCTCCATGCAGTTGATCTAAACCACTGAGCTACTATGGGCAGCATGTCGACCTGACATTAAATTCTCCAAGTGACTCATATGTTTCCCGGTAGACCATTAGGGGTTCTCATATACTATGAGACACGCACCTTTTGTGGCGACTTACTATGCTGTAAGTGCTTAAGTCCCAGCCTTCATAGTTAAACCACCACGGTTTATCTTAGGTAAATTGATTGAAATAATCATTTCTTTCACACTGGTGGTTCAAATCCCGGCTATGGCATTGAATTTTTCAGTCTGGCTGTGCTCATCCAAACCTTAGGCTACACTCGGCTAGTGTGAAAGAAACTATTTCCATCAATTTATCTAAAATAAAACATGGTGGTTTAACTATGAAGCCTGGGACTTATGTATTTACAGCATAGCAAGTCGCCACAAAAGGTGCGTGTCTCATAGCATGTGAGAACCCCTAGTGGTCTACCGAGAAACATACGAGTCAGTTGGAGAATTTATTAGGTCGGCATGTTGGCCATAGTAGCTCAGTGGTTTAGAGCAACCGCACGGAGAGCGGGAGATCCGTGGTTCAAATTCCGGCTAAGGCATTGATTTTTTCAGTCTGGCTCTACTGATCCAAAATCTTGTTACTTAACAGAGAAGATTTAATTTATTCTTTTGTTTTTCCTTCGCTTTACTTCATAAAATGTCATGTATAATATCCAAGCATTAATGGTTAATACCTAACACTATCCCTAAATGAAATGCATAAATTCATACTTTGGAGAAGAAGGCATCTCTCTCAAAAAGATAGTAGCTTACAAATAGGTAGAAAATCGAGTAATATTAAATCAATAGACAACTAATTAATATTTTTGAGGATTTCAATATATATTCCATTTATTCTTAGCTCTAAAAGCAAATTTATGGAAATTGATTGTTCTTTCATAGATGGCGCCGGGATTAGTTTTCTTGGGTCCTCCGGTTTTCTCCGTCAGCATTCCACCAGTTGCTCTGTCATCTTTATCATCATTCATCTCGCTGTCATATACATCATCCACTTCCTTCACCTTCACTCCAGGCATCGGACTGGTCACCTATCCTGGTTCTCTGTCGGATCCAAAACTTCAGTTCCTCAGGCCCGAACTTAAGAGATACAGGAACAAGAATCCCCTACACCACGATAGTGGTAGAACTAGGTAAGTTGAAGAAGACGAAGAGTGTTCTTTCACACTAATCGTATCTATGCAACAAAAAAAAAAAAAAAAAAAAAAAAAAAAAAAAAAAAAAAACCAACAACTATTTTCTTACACAGAATCTAAGGTTTAAAAGAGAAGATATAGTTTAGCAAATTAAAAATAACAATGCATTCAATTAAAAGAGTGAACATTTACTTCTTTTAACAAATGAGTTTCTGATAGTCTTCGTGATTTTCAATTTAAAAATGCTGGAGTGCTCCAAATTTGGATGCTTAGTTTCTCTGCCACACGGAACAGGGGATTCCGGATTTCACTGAAAATAACATGATACTACCCTGTATCAAAAATGTATATTAAATATGTATATAATATGTATATAAAATAAAAAAATCGAAATTTAAGAAGAAGGCTTGTGTATGTGTATGTGCGTGTGTGCAAATGTGCACACGCAGCACAATACGAAAAAAATCGGTTAAATGCGGAACTGGGTTAAAGTTATCTTTCAAGGATCGACAGAAATAAAGCTTTCTACTCCAAACTATCCTTTTCTTGGAAAAACTTCCAAGAAGTTTGTCAAACGACCATAACGATTTTGATTACAATATATTTAAGGCATTTGCATGACAAGTGAAATATATGTACATATTATCTTGAAGTTCTGGAAGTAGCCTCTGAAGTCTTCTTCATTCTGGATGACTTTTGCATAGTTGGTAAATCTAAGAGAATATACAAAACTGCGCAAAACTGTAGATCTGGTACTCCGTGTTAAATAAAGCATTTATGGAGTTAAACATTTTCGAGAAAGCCCTTGTTATCGGATCATGCAAAGAGAATATGTCAAAACCATCACATAGTAACCAACTCTTAAAGTATCTGACCGTTGCTTAAGTGTACTGTATTCGCCTATTCCTACTGTAACTATAAGGAAATGCCTGATTAAATCATTTCTTACAAATGTTATCTCGACTAACATGAAAGTTAATTATGAAAAACAAAGTCATATGAAAGCCCGCACCAGGTTTTTATCATTGTCGTTTATAACCGTAGGCACAGATTGCTACTGTGTTTGATGATTGTAGTTGTCCCAACATTTAGGTTCAAAAACATGAAATTAGACTATCCATTTCTGTATTTATGACTATCATCACAAATTTATTTAGGTTTTGTCTGTATATGTAGTTTTCATTTTATTAAAGGTTGTATATAGGGCATCTTACTGTTAAGGTTTATCGACATTTCATGTTCAGTACCGGTGTATTTACCTAAAAACTCTCATACAAAAAGAACAATCAAAATACTTCGTTTCACAAAATAAGAAAGGGATCCATATAGATATCCTTCATTGGCTTCGTTCATGGACAGACAATGTTATTTTGCTGTAATATTACAGTATTAATATTGCGGGTACGTATTAGTGGTATTTATTGATGTGATGGATTTTCGAAGTTGATTGTTGCGTATAAATGGTGTGGGATCAGTGGTTGAGAGAACTGAAAAGCAGTATGAGCTCAAGCGGTGCTATTGAACCTGTTATTCAACTTCAAAATCTGGAATTACTCATTCGAAGAGGTGTACTTTTGCAATTATTGTAATGAAGCATAAAAATGCGGTGTGCTGCGTCACCGGATATTGAATTTTAAAACTAATGGCAATAAATTGCCGGTGACGCTCCAAATGCGTTATGAGGGGTGAATGTTAACCACATGTTGAATCTCGGCAAAGGACTAGTAGTTGCGAAGTTATGTTGCTTTTTGTGCTATGCTACGTCGCGCAATGAGTGCTAGCTCTGCGTGGAACTAAATATTAGCTTGGAGTCGTGCCAGCTTTCATTGTCTCCCACAACACGTTTATCTCGTTTTACGAGGGGCGTTTGATAAGTGTGGTATAAAAAAAACATGAGCAATTTTGTTTTTCGTAAAGATCTTACTTTATTTCTGGACATAGTCTGTACTCTTGGTCCAACGATGTTGCACTTTTTCATCCCGTCGGAAAAATAGGTTCCGTCAAGGTCTGCAATATACTCGAAATACTTCATTTGATGAAACTTTTTACCCACCAAGCCAAATTTTCAAGTTTGGAAACAGGAAGAAATTACTTGGGGCTAAGTCTGGTGAATAAGGTTGATGAGGAACCAATTCTAAGGCCAACTGATCACTATCGTCATTACGATTGCTGATGTGTGCATTATTCTGTACATTGCGCGTGCATTGCGTTTCAATCTCGGTTTCTTTTCTGTAAACTCATGTTGAAAACGATCCAACAATGAAGTACAATAGGCTCCAGCTATGGTTTTGCCTTTTTCCAAGTGGTCTGTGAGGATTATTTCTTGAAAATCTCCCCCATAAAAACAGTGGCGATCACCTTACCAGCTGACAAAATGGCCCTTGCCTTCTTTGATGCACTTTCACCAGCTTTTATCCATTGTTTTGACTGCTGCTTTGACTCTTGTGTGTAATGATGGGTACACGTTTCATCTACGGTCACAAATCGGCGCTTTTGGTCGACTGTGAGCAATCGTGGCACCCATCTCGCACATAGCTGTTTCATTGCCAATTTTTTATGCAGGATATTTTGCACTCAATTGATATGCCTGTAGTCTCAGCAATCTCAGGAATTTTGATTCGGGGATCTTGCATAGCGAGATCATGGAATTTTTCATGGTTTCCTGTGTGGTGACCTAAATTGGGTGACCAGAGCGCGATTCATCTTCCATGCTTCCACGACCATGTTTAAATTCATTGATCCAAAAGTAAATGGTCTTCAATTTTGGTATAGAGTCCACTTGAATTTCATCCAATTATGTTTTGACTTATGCGGCAGTCCAGCCCTTAAAATACAAATATTTAATAACAGCACGAAATTCTGTTTTTTCCATTCTCAATCCCAGCTATCGCACTGACCAGTGAAGATGGCTGTCAACAATGAATTGTATATAGTAGCACATTCAAATTTTCTTTCAAGTTGAATGATCAAGCTTACCACCTACAAAGTTGTAACAAAAAATTGTTATTCCTTCATGGAAATTTGCCAGACTTACCAAACGACCCTCTTCTACAGAAAAGTTGTATTAAAACGCTTCAAACTTTGTTAAAACGAAAGATAAATAATTGAGCTTAAGCATAAACCTAGACTTGGATTAGAGAGAAATGCGGGATCAAACCTAATTTCAATGTTACTTCCAGAATATCCGTATGTTTTCAGTAAAGGACATGTTTTCTAATACGATTCATTTGCAAAAAAATAAGCATTTGAAGAGAAACGAAACATTCTGATTATATTCACATGACTTTAATGCTTTCTCCAGCCTTTAATTAAAGAGTATTAAAACATGTACGCGTAGTATTATGAACTTTGGAGGGGGGAGACTTTAGAAGGCATTCTAAAAACGGTTTCATATTTTGACTTATTTATGTGTGCTTAGTTATGGTTTCAGTTGGCTTGCTAATACCAAAAAGTTGCCACCAAGTGCCGAAATCTCATGCCGTCATTTTTCAAAAGTTGCACCATAACATGTGCATAAATTTGTATCGTGGGTCTCAGTGTTTGAAAATGGTAATTTTCTTTTGCTTTACGTGATTATTTTGTCATTTGCTTGTCCTTTGCATCTTTATTCTTTGATCATTTTTCCTGTATTTACTTACCTATAGGATTAGGGTTTTTATGTTATTGACGTTTTACATAAGAAAAGCTGCTTAAACTTAAAGCATTTTGCTGTTCATCAATAAAATATATTAACTTCAAACTCGCACTAAAAAGACCCTTTTCTATTGTAGTTAGTCTGGAAACGGTTGCTTGAGGGATGGCTATTTTCAAGAGAGCTGGTAGTACTACTGTTACAAATTTATATCCCAAACTAGGGATGAGACAGGCCAGATTTTCTGTATCGTGTTAATAAATGCATATCATCAGATTCCTATGTCCATATTATTGTGTTGCATCTTACACCTGGTGTACCCTTTATTTACTATAATCTGAGAACTCAAATCAGTTAATGCTACAGTTTTGTAAATCCTGCATCGAAAACAGTTTTCTTTTCAGGTTCTTCAAACAAGAACATTGAACCAAATTAATTCATAATTTTAATAAATTAAACAAATTTCATTGATTTTTTTGTAATTATTGTAGTTCTTAAAGTTTGTTATTTTATAGCTCAATTTTAAACGCTCTAAGGAAAATTCAGGACCCTATGAAATCATAGTTATTGTACAATGTTTTAATGTATGAATTGCCTTAAATAATGAATATTTGGTACCTCTATATTTATTAATTTCCGATGTAATTATACTCTATGAATTAAAGCAAAACTGCCATCTATCATCTACGTCAGGTATAAATCTATATGCTTCTCCATGGAATAAACCAGGTGTAATATCGTTAGGATGTATAAAATGATATAAAACTTCGCCAAAATGTTAGACTCATTCTAGTTTATGACATCGACCGTAGCAAACATCGTCTGCGGTTACTGTTTACAGCGATACTAGGAAATGAAGTGATGTGTAATTAATTAATTAATTCTGTGTTATTGCACAACCGATACCTCCGTCTCAATTAATATAAACCGACGTCACTGAATGTTTGCTTCAGCAGCGACCATTAATTAGCGGTATACGTAGCAAATTAACTTCATTATTAATTTAAAGTATTGTTTTGAACTGTGCCAATCTGAATTTCCCATAGAAATGTTTGTTTTGTGGAAGAACGGTCGTAACTAAAAAAATGTAGGTTTTATAAAGGGTTAGAATAAAAAGTAATAACTATTTTTCCTCTGAAATGCCTTTATTCACAGGGTACTTAGAGCTACACACCTTCAGTATAATCGCCCCCGTTATTTATGACCTTTTGCTAAATTTTAGGAAGGCGCGTATACCATCTGCGCCTCTTTCTGTTCATGTCCTGTAGTGACCGCCCTATGACCTGGATGATTTCATCTCTGGTGTTGTACCCGATCCCGAGCAATGGTTCTTTTATTTTGGCAAGAGATGACAATCACAGGGACTCATATCGGGTGAGTACAGAGGATGTTCTAGAATCTCCCATTGCCAGTGTCGCAAGAGGTCCTGGACAGCAGCTGTGGTGTGGCATCTTGCGTTGTCATGAAGAACGATCGAGTGCTGTTCCATGAATTGTGGTCGCTGAGCGCTGGACAAAGGTGGTGTTACAGGAACGTGCAGTACTAGGCAGCGTCTTCCGTCACCCTTTGTGGTATTTATGCAGCGTAATACAGTATTACCCCATCATTGTCATAAGCCACAATGAAATCATTTCAGAACACTTTGTGTAGCACGCGCTTTCTTTGGACGGGGGAACCTGGATGCTTTCATTCATTGGATTGGCGTTTAAATTATGGTTCATACCAGCGAGCCCAGTTTTCGTCCACAGTGATTATTCATCGAAGAAAGTTATCTACCTTCCCTTTGGTAACGGCCGACAAATCTTGTGCGATTGCATAGCGGTACCATTGTTGTACCTCGGAAAGTTCATGGGGTATACAACGTATTGCAATTTTGCAGAATGTGAGAACAGTTTTGTGGCATATAACGACTTTTGCTGCAAACTCAAGCGCAGGCCATCGTCGATCAACATCCAACATGGAAGCAAACAGATGATCTGTATTGTTTTCCACGTGGGGTTGTTCTGTACGGGTGTTATCCTTCACAGCTTCTCTGCCTACTCTGAACGCTTTAACCTATCGTTAGGGGTAGTGATATTTAGCATTTTGAAATCAGAAATTCAGTATTTTAATTTTTACTTTAGCATTTTGTAGCATTTATACACTTACAGTTTAGCATTATATAGCATTTTGAAGAAAATTTGAATTAATTTTGTTAAATGATGAATATTAATATCATTTATATGAAATTTAAAACATATTTTTGAAGAGTTATTAATGACGGTGTCTTAAAAGTGCATAAAGTGTCAATTTATTTCAAATTAATATAGGTTAAAGCAATACACAGAAATATAGAACAATCTGATACAGACTAAAGCATACTGCATAACACAAAAATATAAATCCATACTGATGTAAAACTAACACAATAAAAAAATGCACTAAATTAGCCTTGTTTATGATTCAGTAATCCTGTTGAATGAAAGCATTGATATTTCAACATTTTCTGTTCTGTCATTTGAGTTTTCGTATCACTCAAAATCAAATTATATTTATTGAAATACCTTTCGGCATCTACATTGTTGGTAGGACCCCACCAAATGCATTGTAGAGCTGCTCGGGCAAACTCTGGGTATTTGAGCTTATCAGCCAATAGCATCTGCAGGCAGTATACATCTTTATTATTCTGTATGGTTTGTATTAGTTGTGAACGAAAATATTCATATCCCTCAGCAAAACTATGCAGTTTAACATCACGACATAATGGGATCTTACTTTTACTTTCACTTAAAATCGTGTAATTTATTTAAGTAACTCTGCCAGCAGTGACATGATTAAAAAGCTTACCAACGTCTTGGAGAAGGACATTTGTCACATTTTCCGCCTCTGCCCGCTGTTTGATATTTTCGCTCTCACCATATTCGCACTTACTGACGTGACCTATGCATACAATGAATGAAAGTTGCGCGTAAAACCGAACAGAACAATAAAAATCGAAACTTTGGCTACTGAGAACTTCAACTGGAATTAACATGTGTTTATCACTTCCTTAAAATTAGGTGTGCTATTGATTTTCAGAGACAATGGTTGAGATTTTCCGTTAACTGGGTTGTGAAGATAGATTTTGAGAGTAATGACACGTGCTAAGAGGAGTTTCTTTTGTGAAACAGCTGAACTCGCTTCGGGTACCAAACATATCTAATATGGTCAATCGTGGAACAATAAGCTAATTTAGCGGGAAGGGTTGCTTCCACATTCTATAAGAGTGGTCACTTACTGTTTATGTTTCTAATGGCCCAAATGACCTTGTTGTCGACGGGCCCTAAAACACCATACACTCTCACACACACTCTTTCTAAACATGCAAAGGTTCTACAGACTCTTCAGTTAAAGTTCTCCAGAAGAAAGAGCATTGGGAAAAAATAATTACTTGGGAAAAACTTCAATTTCGCATTTATATAGCATTTTGAGTCAATTTCGCACTTTATCGCGCTGTATCGCATTTGCCAAAAATCACCACCCCTACATATCGTGCGACTGTGCTGAATGGCATCACTGCATCACCACAGCTTCACGCTTTCCCGGAAATCATTTTTAAGTACTCCGGCCTCGCGTCACTTCAATTTTAAGCTAAGAACGTTGCTCTTTGTAAACATGATGTAAAGGCGGTTGCACTGTTGCTACGAAGTTGGACTACACACTGCCTCTTCCCGCTCGTTGCACAAACTCTGTAATACCCTTCGATTTGTCAACAATTGGCAGCTCGTCGAACCACCGGTTTTACGTTACAGCAGTGTTATCACTACTTCGTATCCAACCCTTGTAATTTATATTCTTAGCAACATGTTCTTTAATTACTATATATTTAGATGTGTAATGATCACACAAGACTATATACCCAGCGTATATCAAAGTAATATACTATTCACATGTAGACTAATTCTTAATTTTATACATTTTACGTCAGTCACACTACCTAGAAATATTTAATTGTCCATGGATGAGTTTTTGCTATCTTTATAATGTATCAATTAGAGAAATTCAGTAGTCTTCGAATATTTACAAAACATTTAAAGCTTATATATTCTCGTTGAGCTATCACAAATAAAGTAGCTAAAACTTCTAATCCAGCGGACTTCTAATCCAACAGACAAAAGTAGCTAAACTCGATGCTGTCATGTGATCCGTGGCATTGACCTACACATCCAGTAAAGATACGCCGGTGTCTTTTGTTAAAGAGTGTTAGATAAATAGTAGAAAGGTAGACTGACACAAAGAAGTCTGGTCACAACGCAGTATCATCTACTGCAAAATAACGTTCTAGAATATCATATGTGTTAAAATGCAACTATATTACAGCTAATACGTCTACAGAAGAGCTGCAATGTTTCCCAAGGCTTGCACAAGTTACAGTGAATATTGATTTTGTTGTTCTTGAACTTAATTTGAAATGTTTACTGTCAAATTTAGATACAAACATATCCTGACTTTCCTTATCTGGTACAATCTAGAACATCATTATTTCATCCATCAAAGTACGCTGTCCGCGTCACGCTAGAGTTTGACGTGTTGCCTACAAAGAACGGCGCTTAATAAGCCAACTAGCGCAGTGATCTTTTGTTAAATATTACGACTATGCACTTTATTGTAAGTAAAAAAGCCGTTTGTCACCGTCCCATCTCAAGATATGGTGCTGCGATTGCCAGTTTCTGCCCATTCATCTCCTTTTGTACGATACTAACCAAAGCGATCGCAGCGGGTGATAATTGGAAAAGTAACAAAACAAATTTTGAAATTGTATTAGGTTTCATAGCAAAAGAGCTTATTTTGTATTCTTAACCATACTTCCAACATTTGGAGAATGTGGAAATGGTTGCACTTCAGCTTTGTTAGGTACAAAGTCAGGTTGTATTTATCAGTTTTTCATGTGAAGTGGTACTCGCGATACTTATAACGTTAGAGGCAAATCTTATCACCCGTATTTAACAGATCTAAAAGAATGGGTGAATTTCCCTTTATTTCCTCCTTTCATTATTTTTCAACGTTTTATAGAATAATCGTGGTAAAATATTTAATTCAAATAATTTAAAAATTTTAGAGTATTACAAAGTGCAAACATTAAAAGCTATCCTTCCTTCGTGATTATTTGAAGTTTCTGATGTATCATTAAAGCCATAACTAACGTTTTAAGGAAAACATTCACAGAATATCAAGCACAGCTTACCTTTCACTTCATTTGCATCTGGTGAGCATTATTTATGCACATTTTGGGGTAAATTATATTAGAACTTAGAACAATTTTTTTCTATATCATTTTACAGTCAGAAATAGCTAAAAATAATAACTTGGGAAATTATCGGGTCATATTTTTTAAATTGGTGTACCATTTTTGCTTGACTGTGCCTTCATACTCATTTATAAGGCCTTAGAATTTGAAATATATAGTTCCTGTTGCTTTATGGAACAGACTATCTTTTGTGCTCAAAAATGTTTATCTACATTAGGCAAAAGGAATCAATATTCACAGATAGTTTATTATTATTATTATTATTATTATTATTATTATTATTATTATTATTATTATTATTATTATTATTATTATTATTATTATTATTATTATTATTATTATTATTATTATTATTATTATTATTATTATTATTATTATTATTATTATTATTATTATTATTATTATTATTATTATTATTATTATTATTATTATTATTATTATTATTATTATTATTATTATTATTATTATTATTATTATTATTATTATTATTATTATTATTATTATTATTATTATTATTATTATTATTATTATTATTATTTATTTCATCGTTTACATCGTCATCGATGATTTACATATCGAAATGCTACCATCCCAAAATATAATATGTTCAAAACATTTAGGTTAAAAGGGATTGTTATACCAGTTTTATCAGTTTTCCCTATCTAATATTTGCCTTTACTATTAAATAAAGCATTTAATTTTTTTTAAAAAAATTATGCTACATGACATGTCAGTTAAAGAGATTATACCATATTGCCTAAGAAAAAGAATTTAAAAAATGAAGAACTGCTGTGAGATAAAAGTTGAATAGTATATGCTTTAACATCCATGTCAACTGTCAGTATTATCTGTTAATAGTATAGCATTTCATTTTTATTCGTCATTTACATTTAATTGGTGCCAAGTGGGTGAGAATGCCAGAATTTGCTTCAGTAGTATTTTTTTTACCGTTCCGCTAAACTGCACTGGACTGGAAATGTTTAGTAGAGTGCAGTTTATCTTATTAGGCTCCGCAAAGCAGTTCACACGAAATCAGAAGCTAGGTAAACAGATTTTATTTCAAATTTTAGTCTTCTTCTCACGGAAATTTAAAATATCAAATTAGCAATATGTCACAAATTTTAAGATCTTTGTAACTGAAAACAGCGCACAAATTCGGTTTAATCACATTTTATATTAAAGCTTTTACTTTACATTATTAACTTTAATATGCTCTTTATTTTATGTAGAACTCGCTTTCCGTTTAACTGCAATTTAATGATATAGTTAAAATGGTGGCCTGAGTTACAGAGATAAATTATAGCGTTTGAGCAATTGCTGAGTGATTATAAAGTTATTCAGATAATTTTAAAACCTCGGAGACTCACATTTTTTATTACTTTCAGATGTGGAATAATCACGAGTTCTTAAACAAATCAGATAGTTCAGTGCTATTAGCCAAATTCGATGCAATATAGTGCGCAAAGAGAAAGTATGAACTGTAAAACGATGCTCTTATTATCGGCTTTCTCTTGGAATAGTACATTATTGCCATTTAGAGGTGAATATAAAAGCTGCTCTGGCAAGATAGGCTATGGTGTCAGCTGAAATAGGCTGTTTGTATTCTACTGATGTCCCTATAAAGTAAAATATCATCTATATTCCAAACAAACAAATAAATTGCATTTTAAATACATACAAATGATGCAGTTATATCATGTAATACAGTGTTGGCCATGTCTAAGACCAATATCACAACGCAACTCCTTTTTTATTATTAATTTTTATTTTGTCACATCAGATGAGCTTAAGATCCACAGTTACCCGACATTCATCATTCAGGATATGAGAAGACTCTGGAAAAATCTCGCCTTGACGGTATTTATGCAACTCCTTAGTCCTTAGCCCTTAGCTTTTCTGTCGCGTTAACGATGAAAAGCTAGGAACCATGTAATGCAGCAAAGGAGATAGGCTTCTATGAACCTTTTCCTGGCAAATAGCCTTCTTTATATTCGTATTAGGTGAAAATGTATTTCGTCTAATATTTCTCTATTCATCCCGTGGATAATCTTGCACATCTTCCCGCTATTTTTGCGTTCATATTAGCCATTTTCGCTTCCACCGCAAATAGAAATGTTATATATCAACTTTTTTTCCTTGCTGCAGGTCTACCAACACAATTTAGTTGCGATATAAGAAGATTACCCTTTGTATTCTTTTTACTGCCTTCAGGTATACTGACGCCATTGTACAGAGTTTAACTTACGCAAAAGTTTATAAAACTTCTATTTTCTCAAGTTTATAAAACTTGTTTAACGTTTTGGTTCACTTTCAACCATCCAGTCAAAGCAGGTTTGTAATATGAGTCTTAATATCATGTACAAGAATGCGACTTTTATAATAAAATAGTGTTCACAATCTCGGCTTAAGAAACAGACGTTCCCAGCAAATCTAAATAGCTGTAAAGGGTAAAAATTAAGCTGTTCCTAGCGTATAGCTATTTTAAAATTATACTGACATCATATAGCATAATCTGATTGGTTACACGAATATATTCATACTGGATGGAAGCAGGGTGGTACCAACGAAATATACTCCAATCAATGAACCATGCTACATTAGGAGTGGTGGTGAGACACGGTATTGCAGTTTTCTTTAGTTGTGACATTAGTTTTAATTTTAAAATGGATTTACCCATTGAAATAGTATTTGAAGAAACAGAAGCAGAGCATAGTGTAAATAAAGAATATATAAAAGTAATATGGGCGTACATATGCAAAATAACAACCGATTGGCTGATATTCAGATACTAAGGTATACTTAAGCAATAAATTTAGCCTTTAAAATCAGATATGATTGATAGCATTTAATGGGAATACGTTTTTATATGTGTCAGCAATATGAGCGCGTTTGTATTTCTTTGTTCCTCCATACAAAACAGCGATATCGCAGCTCTTACGAAGTTATGAAAACTTATTCCATACATTTCGAAGTACGCAGTAGAGTTGTATTCCAACAAAAAGTTAGATATCAAGATTTCTCGTAAATGCATGTTTCTTAATAAAGAGGCATTTTAGTTAAAGACCTCTCTCTCTCTCTCTCTCTCTCTCTCTCTCTCTCTCTCTCTCTCTCTCTCTCTCTCTCTCTCTCTCTCTCTGCGTGTTTGTAAAGAAAATACAGGACATACTTACATAACATAATAAATAATTAGAAACCAAAGGATTTATGAGTTCCTTACAGAATAATTGTGGGTATGTCTGTCTGTCTGTCTGTCTGTCTGTCTGTCTACCTCTGTGCCTCTCTTTCTCTGTGAACAGCATAACTCAAATAATTAAGACTTGGAATAAGTCCAAACTTAGCATTTAAGTTCAGTATCTTCTAAAAATGCACTATGAAGGCTTTCAAAAAATACGAGGGCTGTTCAATAAATAATGATTATAATTTTACGGTCATAATTTTTTGCACTAAAATTCAATCTTCTTATATTCTGTTACCTTAATGTGAAACAAACACGCCGTAGTAGTTTCATTGTTGGTACACCTGGTTCCCGCCTGTGAGAACCAGGCAAGTTCAGACATGTTCAGTATCGCCTACCGCTGCAATGGAGGTAACATGCAGTTAAAGTTGATGTTAGAGGAAGATCCGGAGTTTTTTTCAAACGTAATCGCTGCTGATGAAACTTGGCTACATCATTTTGATCCTGAGAGCAAACAGCAAAGCTCAGTGTGGAAATCTCCTTCATCACCAACCCCCTAAAGAGCAAATGTGTTTGCTTCTGCTGGGAAATTTATGGTCATCTCATTCTTTGATATTCATGGAATGGTTTATCAGCATGTTGTACCTGCACAGACATCAACTGGACAATACTACAGGGATGTCCTGAAAACATTGCAAGTCCATATCAGGCGCAAAAGACCACATTTCCAGGAAGCAGGCTGAATGCTGCACCATGATAATGCGCGGCCGCATACTGCCAATGTTGTTGCTGAATATCTTGCAAAAATCAACGTAAAGTTAATCCCTCAATTTCCCTATAGTCTGGATTTAGCCCCAAGTGACATTTTTCTATTCCCTAACTTGAAGAAACGCCTTCGTGGGAGGCATTATCCATCATCAAATGCAGTGGTTTAGGCCGCAGAGGCGATTTTGAAGGATATCTCAAAAAATGGTTTCCACCACATCTTTGAAGGCTGGCAGAATCGCTGGGACAATTGCATCGCATTCAGGGGAGACTATTTTGAGAAGTACCATCAAAGTTATTAGGATGAGTAAAGGTACGTTGTGAAAAAAAAATTTGATAGTTCTTTATTGAACAGCCCTCGTATCTCATCCCAAAGTCTGTACATGGCATACTTTTCGAATTATTGCCTCGAATATGGTTGTTAACGATTTTTAATTAAAATACCAGATATTCAAATTACTGTGGATAGCCTGCCAGGTTCTTCGGAATAAATTGTACATAGTTTTGTACAACTGTAAACTTAAGAGATGGACATAAAAATAATGTGCAAAAGATGTAGAGCTCTTAAAAAAACTTAATTTCAAGTAACTTCTTTGTGGCGTCATCAACAGTGGTTTCATTTGTCCAGAGCTTTATACATTTTTTAAATTTCTACCTGTATTCACTTGTTTCTATGTAAATTAAAATAGTTTATTTGTTAACGACGCTGTCAATTGCTACATCGTACCAGTGCCGGCTGTGTGCCGAAATTTCGTTCCGCAGGAATTCTGTTATATGCCAGTAAACCGATCGGGTAGACTCTGGTGGTCTTGTCTGTAGTCCGCATTTGGGAGATCCGAGTTCCTTTCCCGTGGCCTGCCTATTTGTGCCATGGGTTTTTTCGGGAGTTTTCCCGGCTCGTCAGGTGAATGCTGTGTAAGTTAATTACATTCCCAGAATTTCTTGGCCCTCCATTTCATCTTCATTATCATTTCACATCGTCTCAGTGTAGTTAATATCGTCGGAAGTCTCGGCGCTGCATGACAGGATGATATGCTGCTAGTAAACACCTCGGTGGAGGGCCTCCGGGCCTGCCTAGTGGGCCGTTTTAGGACCATGGTGGATGGAATGCCGGCTGTACTGGCCTGCCGGTGAGTTTCTAACTGGTACATTTTAGGCACCCTGCCCGCGCACTGTCATGACTGCTTGGGTCGGCCGCTCTGTCTCCTTTCGCCTCATCCTTCCTTCCGGTGAATTTCCCCACTAGGGGCATAGGCATAATAGATCAAGACCGGTCGCAGTACCGAGTGCCCTCCGTAGGAATCAATCGTATCCTATCAGCTCCAGTAAATCTATTGACATGGGATTTTGGCTTTTAAGCACAGTTAAAAGCAGTCGAGTTTGAACCCGCGACCTTGGGATCAGCACGCCACCCAGATCGACTTGTATGTATATGTAGGGTAAGATGGCCAAATTCGCACGAAATTTTAGAAACTTCAACTTAGCTGGATAAATGTGTATAATCGTAACCGGAAATGTTGCTCTTTCAAACTGTCAGTACTTAAGCATTCTGTGATTTTTTTGGGGGGGGAGGGGGGTGTCAAATGTTTAATTCGGTAGGAAATATTATTTAAAACCTGAACCAATTTTGTCTGCAGCTGATGCCATCTGGTAAACAGTTGTCAAAATCGCACTTGTACTTACCAAAATCGCACCTCCCCAATTGGCATTGAATTTAATAGACTTAATATACAATTGAATTCTTAAATCTTCTAACATTTAATATAACACACACAAAAACAATTAAAGAGATAAATAATACAAAAAATGACTTGTCAAATTTTCAAATATCACAATAGGCAAGTGTTACAAAAGAAAAGTGTTCTTTTTCTCTTTAGCTAGTTTGATAGCCTCTGGATTTGTTTAATGTGTCCAATGGTCATCGAGCACAAAGCAAGACTTTCCTTCGATAGAAAGTTTGACAAATTTTGTAAAATGACCTAGCCACTTTATAAAAGATCTGAGTTAATGCAGCCTGTCTCAGATACTTCAAGCAAATTGCCCTTTGGAGCTCCGGTTTTTAGATCTATGCCGTTCCTCATACTTTTTAAAATTAACATTTGGGGTACAAATTACCGCCTGCACTGCAACAGCGAACTGCGTTAGTATTTTCTCCTCTCTCTCCTGTAGCTAGTTGACCAGTTCTGGCTTTTCCTTTTGGTCCATCTATCTTGGTAGATTTCTTTTGGACTGTTAAATTCCTGTATCGTCAATGTTATAAATCCTCAGAGCATTTAGTTGATTATCGTCAATAATCTTTTGTAGAATACCAAAGAAATGCATAACCTTGTGCTTTCAGAATCCTTAGCTCTAGCGACGGAAACATTTTCTGGTTGTCTTAAGCTCAACTTAGGATGCCACTTTATAAAGGAATTGTTCCACTTCGTACCTGTCATCTTCCTTTCATGATGGAATTAGATTTTTTCGATGCGGATTTACATCTAAAATTTGTAAGGTGGTTTTTGAGCTTCTATTCCAGTTAGGCCAGTTAGGGCAGGCTGAAAACTAAGAATAACCTCTTCTAATTCTTTTACAGCTTCTGCGGGTAAAACCTCAAAGGACCTGACCTTTCCGCCCACTAATGACCGTCATAAATCTATCTCCACACTTCAGAAATGGAACACTGACGTTGGGGACCAATAGCAACCCCTATTTTCTGAAAATGACAGTTGCATGTCTACTCCGCGTGGAGTCTCAGTTGCCAAAGTTCCAACTTCCAGTTGTTCTGTTTCATTAGGTGCAAGACGGTGATGTTAAAATGTTGCAACCTTGTAGAGAGGACCGTCAGGAGGAGGGTCCATGTAAAGCGATTATGAGGGTTCCTCAAAGAAAGCGGCCGCCGTGCACTTGCGTTGAGTAGACAGACTTTACAGCCATTTCTCTCCCACTCACCGAAGAATAAGACTGGCATTTAGAACCTCTCATTACCTCGCCACGATAATGCCTAAGAAATGTTTTCTTAGGGATTTCGTATTTTGTAACTATTTGGTTTAATGTGAATATACCCTCACTGAAATCTTTTATTGCCAGCTCCATCTTTTCTACCATCCACTTGTCATATTCTTTCCTCCCCGCCATAAAACTACAACCAAATCTATTATTACAGTTGGTATTAATTGCCATAACACGGCGCAATGGTAGTTCGATTTCAGCAAACCGAAATAGAGCGATTTCGGGAACGCAGCAACTTCATGGTTATGCCTCCGCTACTCCAAACCACGTGTTATTTTAACGAATAGTTTATCGTAAAATTGTAGTTACAGCAAGGCTTTGTTATTAAACATATAATATGAATATGATAAAGATCCTACTAACAGTCAGGAAGCTTAGACATTTGCTGCAAGAACTGCAGAAATATGAACAAAATCTTCAGATGTATATAAAAGCCAAAGAAATACCACCAACCTCACCAAACTACTGCAGAAGCGGATGCAGATATAGCACTTAACAAAAGATAACGCTAGCTGACACTTCAGACACACGCACTGTTTCAAATGAAAATAGTGCGATTTAAGCGTAATTATTTGCATTAATTGCATAATTAAACTAAGTAGATACATTTATGAGCACCTGTAGTGATGGAGACAGAATCTACAGGCTACCAGTACACGTTTTCGCTGGGTTCACTGAATCTGTAGGTAGTTTTAGTCGTAGTAGCTGGTCTCCAGCAACAGTAGTTTATGTTGACATTTGTAATTTAGTATTTTTTGTTACACTTTTACTCCAAAATGTCAGACCCTTATCTAACATATAATCTGTTCTGTTAAAATCGTATTAGCTATCGAATAGTTGTAATTTCTATATGAAAATTAAGTGTAAATATGAAAGATTTTGTTATTGTTGAAATAAATGTTAAAGTATATATGTCTGGGTATTGTAATCTAGATGCTGGAATAGATGTTAAAAAAAAAAAAAAAAAAAAAAAAAACATATTAGCCCTTTTCCGAATCAAAGCCTCACAGATGTCATGAATGTGATGTAGTACTTAGAGGGTGAAATGTTGTCGTCAGTTGGGACCCCCGGCTAAGTGGACGACGGGCTAGGTCTCCCAATCAGAAAAAATCTCAACACCAGTACCGGTAATGGAACCCAGATCTTCTACTTGTTAAGCATATGCGCTACCATGGTACTAAGGACACGACCTTCCGGAAAGAGGACGGCATTTTAAAGCCCTACTGAACCGCTTTTTAACACATATCGATTCGGTTACCTATACTTTTGAATGTAATTTACGTCCTCGAACGTTAAGTCATATCAGACGATGAATGGAATGGGTGAAATGATGCTCAGGGTTCATGGAGCTTAGAGTTGCCCGACTTATACCCCTCTTGTACGTACAACGAAATATGTAATGAATTTATTTGTGCGAGTATCTATCTCGAGTAACCTGAAGCGGAGAGAATGATAAACTTGTGTATCAGTACTTTAAATTCAGCTGTTTAGTGTAGAAAGCCTCCTAAAAATTAGGGATATGAGGCCATCCTATGGTCAAATAGAACGTATTGAGGAACGTTGTTGATCGACGTGTTTTAACTTTCGCAGAAATAAGTGTAAGAATTAATACAGGCTCAGTATTAGGCGAATCGCTCTAAATAGGAAGTTGACATTTCATATATGAGGTTCAAGAGACTTAATACATACATTCACACTTGCTTGAAAACCGGTAAACAAATTAAAAGTTATCTGGAGATCTCCATAAAGCATTAAAGCCCATGCTGATTAATTTAACCTAAGAAAGTATGACACAGTTATTAAATAGGTTGTTTGGAATTAATGCAGGATGAACTCTTTGTTAAGGTCCCTTTACGTTAAACTTTGCCGTGCTATCAAAATGTGGTTTTCTGTTTATATTTAAATCTAACCTGCTAGGGGTCCCGGGTTCGATTCCCGGCGGTGGGGGTGGGGATTTTTCTCCGACCAAGATAATTCCCCATCTTCCCCAGAGTCTGGAAGTATAAATGAGAGTGTGAATGTGTGCGTGATGTAATGATTAAAAACCAAAAAGATAACGAGTTAACACCTTCGGTATGTTCCAAAAAAAAAAAAAAAAAAAAAAAAAGCTATCCTGAGGGCCGTAGTATTTTTTAATTAATCGACGACGAGGAACGGAAGCACGGAGGCCAAGTTTTTTTCTCTGAGGTTATTTTCAATTTTGGGCTACACATCTATGGTTTTCTTAATATAAAATGAGAACTTTAAAATCAAACCCACAGCAATAAAGTGAATGATAAGTTTTCAAATTGAAATTGGTAATATCATAAATATGCATATATATGAATTTAATGTATATTATTCTTGCCAAGATTCGAACTACCAATAGGAATTAGAGTACCATTAAAGTTAATTTAAAACCAACTCAAACACACATTTAGTGTAATGTCACTTCTTAGCTGCATAGTAACTCAGATTATGTATATTAAGTAGATGGTTGGTGCCTTTCAGAATAATGCAGAATAATGTATCTGTGAAAAATTAAAAGGTTATAACTTGCTTTAGATTTGCAAAAACGTTTATCATATATGCCTAATGTTAAAAAAGACGAAACATCTTAAATATTAAAGAGTTCTTTCGACATATTTTACATATAAAATTGTATATATAGTTCATATTTTACGTCTAATATAAAATGCGCCTTTTATCAACTCTACTGACTTTTTATTTGGAACATAAAATCGAGGACATAAACTCTGCAGACAATGGTGAATTTGAGTAGATATACAAGGAGAAAATGTGTGTTTTCACGAGTATGAGTCTTGGAAAATATTTAATTGTAAATGAACATTATATTTCATAATAACTGCACAAAACATTTAACTCATTAACATTTTAACATTTTAACGGTTCTTGAAAACTTCAAATCTGTAAATTAAAAACTGTGGTTTGTAGAACGTTTGATTGGGGAAAAATGGCGAAACTAAGAAAATGAATTAATTGTAAGTTCAATACTCTTGTTAAAACGGCATGGTCAACTTTAAAAAACAACTTTAAAAATAAGTGATACTTAGAAAGCTACAATGCAGCATGAAAATGTATCATATGTCAAAAACAAAACAGAAAATCTAAGCTTCTTTAAGTTTTTTCTCGATTTTACTGATTATTTGCTTAAATCATTTACCAAAACATTTACAATAATTTTTATTTGGTGCTACTGTAATATTTTCCCAAATATCTTTTCAAAACTTTCAATGCACCTAAAAATTAACAATAGGTTGCATCTGCGATCTGAAATGTATTCGAAACGATATAAGGAGATATAAAATGTCCATTGTGGATGCACTAAAATTAGACCAGGTTAATGAGATTTTGGGCCTCTTTAACTTTAAATTTCCCAACTATTTGACATGACGTTTCAGATATTCATTGCTAAAGACAAGATGGCATTAAATACAGCGTATGTTTAACTTTTCAACATTTCTTTAAAATATCTACACTTTTAAAACACAGAAGGTATGCTGAGGATGCTCATGTAGATGTAAACTTCAGCTTAAATATAGGTTTGACGAAATATTGCATAATGGACAAAAATTTGAGTGCATCTTATTGAATGCAGGTTATCTCCTTAAGGAGAACATATGTTAAAATTCAACTTAAAATATATTATTTGATGAAGTTCCTCTGTAAATAAAGTGTTAAGCTACGCAATGTTTTGTGAACTCCATTAATCTGCTTGTAAAAGTTACAAAAATATGAAACTATTTGTATTGAAATTAAAAGTTTTTCAACACAATCTGCAATCGATTTTCAGCCCACTGTGATTTCAGTTCGAATTAGCTGGAATAATGTCTTTTACACCAGTGCCTGTAAATAAAAACCGCTGTTATAACATTAAAACCGACCATAGAAATGAACGATTAAAAATAATTCTCGACTAAAGACCGAACTTATTTTCATTGTTAATGAATATGAAAACCTTATTTTCAAACCAGTTTAGAAATATTTAAATGTTTTGTAGCAAACCGGCAATTGCTCAATAGATTTGGAGATTATAAAGTTTTATAAGAATTGCAAATAGTTCCAAATACACAATTTTAAGAACTTCCAAAATGAAATGTCAAATTATATATGAAAATCCCCCATTTATAACCTCAAATACCTTTATCTAATATGATATTCAACAAGTATATTAAAAGTACCCATGCCAATAGTATATTAAGGGTACCACGGCCGAAAATTAAAAAAAATACTTGTATCAAAATCATTCAGATCTCTTTAAAGCTTCAACGCGTGACCATTTAAATATCCGGGAGAACAGGACCTAATTGTCTGTAATTACTTCCAAAAGCTTTATTTTACGCCACTTTGATATTTTTATAGTGTTTAGCATAAAAGCTTGCCTGCGAATCTAGTTGCACCCTTGTAACCAGTTTTATTCAAATGTTTTCAGGAACCTCGAAGAAAATGAACTTAAAATAATATTCAATTGGTAAATTGTAACAAAATGTATATTTAAAGACTCCAAATTATTTTGTTTAACTGTCAGAACAGTGAAAAAATTGCATATTCCAGTTTTGTGTATTAGTTTTTAAATATGACAGTATTAGGTTTCAAAATTATGACTTATGTTTCTTGTTAAGTAAATGGCATTTAGCGTAATACAATTGCAATAATTTTTCTCACTAAATATTAAAGATATCTGCATGAGATTCAACACACACATATGTGTTATAGAGCAGACATTTTAAAAACATTTATATAAAATTGTTATAGAGCAGACATTTTAAAAACATTTATATAAAAAGTTGAAACTGTTAAAAGAGTGTCAGTAGCTTTTGTTGCTAGATTATGTGTCAAAAAAAATCGAAGTTATTTTTATGAACTGTTCGTAAAATGATTCTAATGCCACAAAGCCAAAATGCTCTACGCAAGAGAACAAAGGGATTCAGTGCTGATCAGATTTATCACTAGTTTAGGAAGTCTTAGCGCACTGTGACTGTACGTGTTAACATCGTGACAGAGATGCCTTACCTGGCGGATGTGTGTAGACAAATTGCTGACACGACGACACACGTTGCACTGATCTCTGGGCGCCGAGTAGCGTCGAGTTTTAACGCACGTGGCGACGCCCGCCCATTGGCCCACGCCGCCCACTTCTCCTATTCTCATTCGCTGACTTCCTTCCCTCCACTATCGTATTGTATTCAGGTACGCTGTTCGATTCCTAACCGCTATTACCAGATTTATATTCTCTTGCAAGCCTGCTTCAGTAATTTATTAGTATTCCAAAAATGAAATTAATACCAAACATATCAATTTACAGACGCGATCAAATTATTAGATTAAACCTTATTCGCCTAATTCCTGAAATTATTGATGCAGAATAACTAAATTATTATACGGTAGTTAAAATGCTATTAACGAGAGAATATTAAATTTTAGTGCGAGGCGTGCATTACATACATTTCGACTGGCAATAATTTTCAATTTTTTTCTTGTAATTTGAACTGCTAAACGTTTGACAGTGCAGAAATACCTATTTTAAGAAGTCTTTTAATAGATGATTACTCTGTTATATAATTGTTGCCGAGCCTTTGAAGTTCTGGAGGGAAACTCACGCAGAAATTGTGATGAAAGGATAAATGTGTAAATACATAAACGAGACAGCATTGACTGTTTCTTTTTAAAATGCAGTATTTTTTAGGGCTAGTTTAATAATTTTATCACTTCTATGTGTGTATTTTAATAAATTATTGTCAGGATCATTCTGTGTGTGCTGAAAGAGGGAAATACCACCATGCTGGGAGTATTTTAATAAACAGATGCATGCTTATAACAGTTATACTCACGTTAACAGTTATACGATAAGATTACGTAGTTTTGAAGAAATTATATAGATATGAATACAGAAAAGGTTCAATAACTTGAGAGAGTGCCCGCCTCGGTAGCGTAGATGGTAACGTGTCTTCCTCACGTTCAAGAGGTCCCCAGTTTGAATCTCGGTCAGGGTGAGTTACCTGGATAAGGTTTCTCCCTGGGTTATCCCTTATCCTGAAAGACGAATGTTGGGTAACTTGAAGCTCTATGCACCTTGGGCTCATTTCAGCATCATTCAATCCATTCAATTCATCATCCGATGTGACTTAACGTTGGAGGACATAAATTACACACACCAAAATAACCCGAGAGATCCTATTATGCAGCCAAATAATATAAATATTTCTACAACCAAGAACAAATCAGTGATTTTTAGGTTAGAAAATCGTGTGAGACATAAGATATAAATGAAGACATAATAGACGTGTCTAGAATTAATTATGTAATATAAAAATGAATATCTGAATATAAAATTTAAAAAATTAAACAAGTGGAGTAATAAACACAGATTAAGACACGAAGATTATAATACATGGAATTCTGTAAAGAAACGACAGTGTCACTGTAAATATGTGTGTATTGCCACTTGCAAAATTCTACTTTCTACTTATTTATCTGAAATCTGCTGGCAATTCTACCATTTCTAAAAGTACAGAATTCTGATTATGCAAAACTTGAGCTATTTTATCTAAATTTTTGTTGACTGAGTTCAGAAAACGCCTAATTGTCTTATAACTAATATAACTAACTTATACTGGTGGTTTATGCTCAACACTTCAATTGCCTGGCTAAGAATTTATGCCTGGCAAAATTACAACTGGTGCTTCTTACATTATTATTTATTGAATTTTAACATAGGGAAATTGTTTACTCCAGTTATTCATTTTACCAGTCAATAGGTCAGCTATCGGTATGACCACGGAAAAAGAAAACATATAATTCAGTAGAGAAAAGTATATATTTTAAAATTCAAACCAACATCAAAGAAGTCCTGAATATAGCTGTGACATACGTGCATATATATAATATATATAAATATATATGCATTTCATTTATCATGTATACATCTTAAACTCGTGACCTTTTAATCAAAACTTGTTACAGACATTTTTGAGAAATATGTTCCATATAAAGGGTAGTTCTAATTGAGGAGATTAAAAAAAATCCTCGTATAGCTTCAACGGAGGATGTTCCCCTCAAACACCAAGTTCGATATTCGTTTTGAACAGTGCTATTCTCTCTCTCTCTCTCTCTCTCTCTCTCTCTCTCTCTCTCTCTCTCTCTCTCTCTCTCTCTCTCTCTCTCTCTCTCTCTCTCTCTCTCCCTTTCTCTCATATCTTTTTCAAAAACGTTATTCTTACCGAATTTTTTAATGGAAAACAATACTTCCTACACACATTAGAAAGTTTACATAGAGAACGTAAAATTGAAATGTTTTGCATGTCATAATGTTTTTAATTACATAACCAAAATGTATTTTAGGTATTTTCTAAACAGCTTTTGTTATTTAGTAAACTGGACATGTTTAACAACATGGCGCTGGGGTGGTTTTCCTCCGGGTCCTCCGGTTTCCCCCATCATCATTCCACCAATTGCTCCATTGTTCATCTCTTCATCATCCAGACGCTGGGTTGACCCCTCAACTCTGGTATCTCAGGTCAAATGCTTTGGCTCCCTCACTCTGAGGGAACCCGAGCGATTCTTAGCACCAGCATTGACGACGGAGGGTGAACAAAAAATGAATGTTTTACTTTATCTTATTGTAGTTTTGTCCATTGAGTGTTTTTCATAAAATTAATAAATATATAATTTAAGTATATCAGTTATTAGTTCTCTACCACATAATAGTTGTTGGAGATGACATTGCATTCAAACTATTGGATACCGAGACGTCATTGGAAATAAAACTTTCGAAGACCCTGGTTACAAAAAAAAAAAAAAAAAAAAAAAAAAAAAAAAAAAAAAAAAAAAAATCTGTGTGACTATAAACGGCATAAGTTAAACGTGAAAAGTTATGTTTTCTCAAAAAGTGATTAAGGATTTTTATAATACCATAAGCTATTTTCATAACAAATGAAATATGTATCCTACATTTTCTGAAAATCGCCTCTGAAGTTCCCTTCATTGAGAATGACTTTTGCATAACTGGCAAACCGAAAGAGATAGAAAACTTGCAAATATAAATATTAACAACAGAAATGTAAATTTGGTAAAAACACGCCATTTATGTCAGTTTTTTTGGGAGGATAGTCATTTTTGAGAAATTCTTGGACATTGCTTTGAATTTTCAAATACTGTGGTTTTCTGAAGTAGTTAAGTCGATCATTTCAAGCCCTGGCCAGGCAAAAAGAAAAAAAAAAAAAAAAGGAATGTAAAGTTATCATAGCGACCAACACTTCAAGTTGATGACTATTGGTTGTACTTACTGTATTCTTCTGTTTCCATTCTATATATAAGGAAATAAGTAATTAAACCATATTTGTTAACGCTTTTGTTGATTAACATGAAATATATGCCAGGATAGGTGTTTTTAAGAATGGGCTGTATAAGAATGAATAGAGGCAGTCATGTGAGTACACACAACAGATTTTTCTTTAGTGCCATGTATAAACCGGTCACCATCGGTTCTAGAGTTCACCATTTTTCACGGAATACTTAAATAATTGCACAAATATATAAGCTGTTCTATTAAAGGTGAAGCACTATCTTGTAAACCTCAATTTGCATATGTAGCCGTATGTTCTAATTAAGTGTAAACTTTATTTGTGGAGCTTAAATCCACTGCACTATTCTGCCATATTAGAAGATAATTAATTATTTAGTGATTAAAGTTAATTATAATTATAGGTTCTCATATATGAATGACGTGTACGTTCCAATAAGTAGATGAAAAAGAGGGTGTAACGGCAATGATTGACAGAGAGTTGGAAATAGAAGTGGCGCTAAAGGGTGGAGGGGAGTGAAAATGTGAGACAGGGAACGAGAAGAATTTATCGCATTTAAGACAATAGCGTGAAAATACTGCGAGTTCGGCTAGTCAATATATTTAACCCATAAATGCATAGTTTAACATTGCTAAGGTGTTTTTATTGGGCATTTTTATTCTCCTTGAATATTACACCGACATTTTAGTATTTTATTTCTCTAAGTTTGGGAATTCAAATCAGCTAACATTTTGCATGTATCCATGTACTACTGGCAAATTAAAGGCGTAACACTTCGTTGCAAATCGCAAGGAAATAACCCGCAATACGTGGCAAACGATAATCAGATGCCCTTCCAAAGTTTTGCAGGCTTCTGAAATATCCATCAGTTAGTTCCTGGCAATTTCCACTATGCTACTCACACCTTGGAAATATGCAACCCAACATTCACTAGTAATACGTTCAAATAGCCTTGTATGCAGACGGAAATATTTTATAAAGCCTTCGTTCAGATGTGTCACCCTTCTAGGAATTTTCTTTCCATCGGAAAGCACACTATTTATTGGAGAAGTCAGATATAGAACATTTAAACAAGATACAATTATAAATAAACCCACATCATAGAAGGTTGAAAAGGCCCTTTTCTCCCAGTCGTCTCGCTCCGTTAAATAAAATGCATTAACGTTCATTAATTCTTCAGGACAGTGTAAATAAAACCATGTTTCTTCCATTACAAATATTAAACTCTAGTCAATAGAGTTATCATTAACATTATCCAATACACAATTAGATCTGCTCACAATTGCATGGTTAGAATTGTGAACTACAGTTATCTTTTAAGGTTAATTTTAAAGGTTTAATGACATTACAAGTGGAAGTCTGTAAAATGACAGATTTCTGTGCAAGTTAGAGTTTGGGACTTCGTTCTAACTTTTCTAATATCATCGATTTTTTTCCCCTCTGTAATAACATGAAATTTACTTTTTGTTTCTTTTAAAGAATAGATCGGTTACTTCTATATTCGAAAGAAAAAGACTACGACCCATTTCTGTATGCGACACACGCACGGACGTACGTCATGACCATAAATATATGTTCAAAAACCTCCACCTCACTTCCCTACAATAGTTTGCTGTCATATAGAAGTGATATATGTAGAATTTGTGTTTTATACATAAGTACATTTTTATCGTTTAACGACACTAACCCACTGTAGCAGAGAGGTACGTTGTCATTGTATAGACATCATATCACCTCATTAGCAAACACATAGAGGAGAGATGATAATATAAGGCCACGTGTCCAACGAAGCCTTTGTGGTGTGACCAGGTGTGACTATGTGAAATCTTTCAATATTATTTCTTTCCGTAGTATAAAATGTTACCCCGTGTTACGGTATGCATGGCAGCCGCCTGGATAGTTATAAAATATCCCAAATGGTTTTCAGACATTTAGATAGAACCTTGATCCTCACACATGAGAACTAACGCCAGGACAAACCTCTGCGGTCGAGTGGTCGCTTCTCAACCCAGGGGTCCCGGATTCGATAAAATAAACAGATCGTAAAATGGGTTGGGGATGTCATATATATCGTTACAACATAAATTTCAATGCTGGTTTTGAATGTGATGCCACAAACTCTGAAATAGTATGCAACTGGTGCCCTATGGATCTATGCGTTGCGTATATTGTTCTGAAGTTTCATTAGCATGCCTAAAAATAATATTTCTGTAATAATTTGTGCATCATGTTCTTAAACTTTCTTGTATCCGTTATTTATTTGATGCAGTCATTCTGTTCATGTTTTTAAATTAAAATAAAAGCAAAGTGGTTATTGTATTTATTGGAAACCATAGATAGATACATCATAAGTTTCCTTCTCTACATTGTTGCGCAGGGTATTTGACGGAGGTGTTATTTAGGAGAGGTGGGAAGAATTAACGTCCTCCAACGAAGTCATATCCGACGATGAATGAAATGGGTGAAATAATGTTCAAATGAGCCCAGTGTCTATAGAGTCATAGCTAGCCGACAGTCATCTTTGTGGATAAGGGTAAGCCCCGGAAAACACATCCAGATACCCTGGCGGAGATTCGAACTCGGCATCTTGAACGTGAGGCAGACATGCTGCCACCACGCTTCAGAGGCAGGCGAATGAACATGATGGTTGCATATGCACTAAAGGTCTGCAGCATGGACAGCTCACGTGTCAAATCAGTTAATGGATGCTCCAAATGCTTACGAAACGTAGGGAGCAAAACCATGAATTGACACCATTCTCTCAGGCATTTGAACAGCGCCATGTCACGGTACCTCCTTGTATAGATATGTGAACGGAGGGAGGAGGGAGGAAACTACACTTCTACCACCACCTAGAAGGGATGAAGTAAAAGAAGTACAGTAGCCTACAGGCCGCAGATGGTCCATAGAGACCTAATTTCCTCTTCGAAAACCTGGGTCCGTTGTTGGAGTTACATAGATGAACGATCCAAGCAGTCCACCAGTGCTGTAATAGATGTCTTGAATTTAGCCTAGAAAGAAACAAAACAGTGTTTGTTTATTTTATATTTAAAGTTTAAAATTATTTAAGGAATGTTTGAAATTATTATAATGTTTAAGTTTAGGAAGCGAAATTGAGAAAATAAATAAGACGTGCGTATAGGTTGCTACGAGTGACGTAGTCATAAAGAAACGTGTGATTGCTATGGGGAAGAATATACTCTTCTTAGCACGACGCTACAGTTTAAGTTTGACCTTCGTAGGAGATGGACAATTGAAGAATTAGTTTGACCTTCGCAGAAGCTGGACGCTAATAGATTGCCACTAATACATAGTTTTGGGAGAGTAAATACACTAGAGATATTTTAATTTCATTTCGTTATATCATTTAGTGATTACTGATCAAGAATTAAAATAAATCTATTTAACATCTCTTGAGGAAGAGAAAGACATCTTTCCGAGACGACGCCTTCAGTTACAAAATCAATTTATTTCCAACTTTCGACGCTTAGTAAATCTCAACTTGGCGATCAATAAAGCGCCACAAATAATGAATAATATTACAGTGTCCACAGACAGTAGTACTCTTTCCTTTGAGCAAACATCCGCGCCATGTGTGCAGTACCGCCATACGCCACGAAACTTCACACAAAGGGAAAATGAAAAAAAAAGGTATAAAACAAAAATGATGGTTAGGAAATCGTGCTAGTATGAGTCTACTAACCAAGGTACACTGCGAAAAGCCCATACTAAAGAGGAAGTGTCGACGGGAATTGAAGCTTCTTCCAAATGCGAGCCTCTCATATTGCCACGGTGCCGCCTCGCTCGGTGTGTTTCCTGGTAAGATATATCTGTAGCTAAAAATTAAGCTGTCCGTGGATTTTATTTTCGTTGTGTTGCTACATTTTAGCCAGATAAATTCATATGCAGGCTTCAATAAGGTAGGCAATTGCATTCAGCTTATGCATGTGCACATGCCTTACATGCGCTGATGCATTGTTTTGTAATGATTTTATTATTCGTGTACTTTATACATTTGAGGAAATTCATTACAAGTCATCCATAAGAACTCACGACCTAAACTAACTGCGATAAATCAGATAGTTGTCGCAGAATGTCCAAAGTGATAGTTAAAATGGTCTTAGCTTCAATTATTCCAGCTTATGAATAATAGATCTTTCCACTGTTGTCATGTTAAAGATTTCAATCTAACTATAGTACTTAAAGGGGGCAGGGTTACCAGAGAAGTGCTGGTTACCAGTTAACATTTTTAATTTCTGTCTCTTGCCTATAGTTTTTAGAGAGCGTTTGATATTAAAACAAAAAATTTCGTATTAAAATTTCGCTGGATATAGACGATTTGGCACATCTTATTTGATATGTTACATTCACTTGACTTTATCTGTTCTTCAAAAAGATACTCCTAAAGCTTACTACTTACTTCCATTCATTCTTGTATCTACAAAGAATATAAAAAACTCTTTTAAAACTTCCTAAGCATCGAAGTACCTCTTACATAGAAAGGTTTTCGATATTTATTTTCTTAAAAAAAAGGCTCTGACAATTTATAATTTTTATTAAAGTAAATGTTTAAGCTGTTTTCATAAGCAAAATGATAACTTTAATTTTTTGCTAGTATTAAATAATCTAATTTCTCTCGATAAATTTAAGGAACGTGAAGCTCCTATATTACGTGATGTTAAAAATCGCCAAAGATCTATTCTAGGTATTAAATTTAATAATCTCTTATTAACTAATATACTTCGTGATGTAAGAATAGACAAGTACTTACTGCATAAGGAGCGTAAATCTCGTTTAACACCCTAATTTATTTCGTAATTATTTTCTATCATTAACCATTTCCTGAATAATCATAATTGCTGTTTGTAGATTTCAGTTTTCCTTAATTTGCGTCCCCCAACGTTAAGTCACATCACACGATGAATGAAATGGGTGAAATTATGCTTAAGTGAGTCCAGAGTCCATAGAGCTTAGAGTTGCCAGAGATTCATCTTCCAGACTCCAGAAATAAGCCTTAACCAGATAACTCACCCTGACAGATTCGAACTCGGGACCTCTTGAGAGTGAGACAGACTCGCTACCACCTATGTTACACAGACGGGCTTGGCGGCGGCGGTTAGAGTGTGCTCAACGGCCCTCACACCTCAACTGAAGTTGTTTTATGTTACTCCAGTGAAGTGAACAGTGGAAGAATGGGTTTAAAAGTCGCATGCCTATTGCTGGAAACGAACCTGGGAACATTCCGTGTCCGGATCCCACGCTCTGGCTCGGTGCGCCACAACGGGGACTATATTGTTATTAAGTCGTCATTCGTTTACTTCTCGTTAACACGCAAGCAGTTGTGCTCTCCTGTATATAGAATTAAATGTATAATGTAAACTTCGGCAGTATCGATTATCATAAAATAGGTACAGAAATAAGCTTTAGTAATAATAGTGTACACAAGGGTGGTTTGAGAGTGCCATGTGAATGCAAACCATGAAGTATAACGGTAGGTTCAGAGCCTCGGTATTGAATTTCGGTGAAATCTTTATACTGAAGCGTGGATTATTATGCAGATTTTACTTATTTCTTGTAAATCATAATTGATTGCCATGACAGTCACTGGCGTTTCCTTTTTAAGTCAAGTATGTTTCTAGGTTGCTTAAGATTAATTTTTCCCTTAAATGCTTTATCATGAAAACTTTTAACACTAAACCGTCTATTTTTAAATCCATGTCCTTTTTGTTCATTCATGTAGTATATTTTTAAGTATTACGTTGAGCGTTTTAAGTAAATGGAACTGACGAATAAAGAGTTTTAACCAGTGGGATCAATTTACTGTTTATCCCACGTCTTCTATTGCAATACAGTGTAAAAATTCAGTATCAGAAAAAGTTAAAAGAAAATAGAATTGGTAATAACAAATATAAAATGTCAAAGAGTAATTTAAATAAAACTTTAGTTTTGAAGATTAATGATTAGATCTCCTTTTCACAGGGTTACTTACATTCCTCCGTATTTATTGTTATACATACTGGCGAAAAGTTACAGGAATGGCGAAATGATATGGTGGAGAATTTTACAATAAACGAAAGTGTTTTAAATATAATTCTCTATGCAGACCTTCAAGCGATGTGTCACATACCTAAACTTCAGGAGCAGCCGATCTTCTAACAAAACATCATTATAATATATAATATAGTAATATATAATATATTAATATATAATCTCAACAGATAAGACAGAAATTATTACCTCCTTCTGAAAATGTCAAATAAGAACAGGAATAAATGTCAATATTACTGAATAGATCTCAAACTATTAATTATTTAGGCTGCAATATATCGTTAAAACAATCAGGGAGACTTGCCCTACAAGTTTAAATATTAGTGCATGCGCGGAACAATTAAAGTGATATTACGTTGTAAAGCAAAAGTTACGCAATTAAAAATAATGCAAAACTGTGCCAGCCTCCTCTTTAATGTGTAGAGGCGAAATATGATCCTTGAAAGGCAGTAATGATGGAGAATAGAAGTTGCCGAAATGAAACTGTTAGGATATGTGATAGCTAAACTAAACTGGATAAAAAAATCTGATGTGTTACATTTACATTTCTTTCTTTATCCTTTCTTCAACAAAATATTATTTTAAAAACTTATTCCTCTGCCTTCTAATGCTTGTTATACCAGATAAACACTTATATAAATGCATGTATTACATTTTTATTGTTATAATGGGTAATGGAGAATATAGGCTTTAGGAGGACCTGCGTCAGCTGTGTGTGTGTGTGTGCGTGTGTGTGTGTGTGTGTGTGTGTGTGCGCGCGCGCGCGTGACGAGATGCCGGCAAAAGTACCAAAGGTGCTTATTTAAGTTAAATAGCTTCTATTAAAAAATCATCCCATTCCTTACTATACTCTGCAAGCAGAATGTTTCCAAAATTGTGGTATACCTTGAATTTTCTAAGGTCCATTCACTCTGAATGACTTTTGCACAACTGGTGAACCCTAAACATATACAGAATTTTATCACACAAAAATGTTTATCTCTTTAAAGCACACAATTTGTGTCCAATATAATTTTTAAAGTCTACCATTTCCGAAATAGTCATTGTTGTTGGTCATAATTCTCATAAATATGTTCTTAAATTAGAAATTCTTATTTATTTTTATGCTAGCCATGCAAAGCGAGTAGAATTTCAAAGTTGGAAAACAAAATTTCAGGGCCACTAAATTGCGACTAGGTCTTATACTGTTGGTCATTGTTGAAGCCCAGTGTATTCATATGTTCTATTGTGACTACAAATAAATAAGCAATAAAAGCTGTTTTACAAATATATACCGGAATAACGTAAGGCAGAAAGAAGAATGCGCTGTAGAAAGAATAGTCTTTGAAGAATGAGTAAATCATGTACCACATCGATAATGCATACTTTTTGTGCCTCATTAGAATAAACCAGTGCTATTTCCACACCAACATCTGCTGGACACCATAAATTCATATTCACAACTCTCAAAAATTATATACGATATGTTCACTAATCGCCGTCCACTTGCTGAAATAGGCAATGCACATGACGGTATGAGAGATGGTAAAAGACCTAGTGTAGTATCATTGTATTGAGTAGACTACCTGCTTACGTTTGAATTCCTATATGTACAAGCTTTCCCATATTAACACTCACTGCGTACAAGTGTATTGATGTGCGTTTTGATTGTTACTTCGTTTAACCAACATTTGTTTACATTAAGAAAGTATTTTAGTAGTAAGATATGTTTATAATCCTGAATAGTAATTTAATATTCCAAACTATTACTACTACCACCATTAATACTACTAATAATGATAATAATGATGATATGATAATGTCTAATACATTATTAATTAGACATCTCTCTACTACTAATTGCTTAAACCTAGCTATTCGCACCTAAGCTTTATATACAAATAGTTAGGGTGAAGAGTTTCTAATGAAGATGTTCCGAGTTCGAATCACGCTCTTGTCTTCAGGTTTTTATTTTGTTAATACTACTGTACCAATTATGTTCCTATGTCCCATGGAGTTTCGAGAAAAACAAATGTTATTAGTCTTCCTTTTGGGTTATAAAAACCATCCGTTCATTTTAAGAAGTAGCTGAACTTCCTCCAATGAGTGAAATAATGATAAGAGTACTAATTGGTAGTAGGGATGGACAGTAACAATGATGGAATAGCTCGTTAAATATATATGGTGTCGAAATTTTGTAGACAGCAAAATTATAAAAGTTTTCACAAATCTAATACAAGTGAGCTTTCGCTACTTGAATTCGAGTTTAAAGATAACTCTGAGTTTTGGGAAAGAAGTATTAAAATTAACTGGTTTAATATTCTCTAAGCAATATCTAAGTTACGTTTATACCAAGCCCTTTTAGCAGCTTGAATTTAACAATGCTGTGCCTGTAAACATTTTAACATTATTGCTATTGTCTTTGGTAGCTCATTAGTTCAGTACGTGTATTAATAATACGAGGGCCGTTCAGAAAGTAACCTCCGGTTGATTGCAAAAAATTCACCAAGTTAAATAAAAATATTTTAATATATACATCTTACAACTACATCTTTGCACTATTTTTCTACATAGTCTCCATAGCGATTGAGGCACTTATCGTATCTGTTCACAAGCTTTGAAATTCCTTCTGCATAAAAATCACCCGCTTGTGCCTGGAGCCAGCCTGTGACCGCATCTTTGAGCTCTTCGTCGTCATCAAACCGCTGGGACCCGAGCCATCTCTTCATATGCATGAAGAGGTGATAATCGCTTGGCGCTTAACAATGTTCTGTTTAACAATGGTTCACCTTCGTCCGCATAACGTGACAGAAAGTCTAATGCAGAGGCCATTCTTTGAGTTTTGTGTTGGTCGATAAGAATTTTGGGCACCCATCGTGCACAGAACTTGCGGTAACCCAATCATGCTGTCACTATCTCGTACAAGAGAGTCTTAGAAATCTGTGGAAAATCAGTAGACAGCTCCGACATTGTGAAACGTCGGTTTTCACGAACTTTTGCATCAACTGTCTGAACGAGTTCGTCCGTCACCAATGATGGTCTACCACTCCTCTCTTCATCATGAACGTTTTCTCGTCCACTTTTAAATAAACGTACCCATTCACGGACCACTCCTTCACTCATAACTCTTGGTCCGTACACGGCACAAAGCTCACGATGAATAGCTGCTGCAGAATATCCTTTGGCTGTAAAAAACCTTATAACAGCACGCACTTCACATTTGGCGGGGTTTTCTATTGCAGCACACATTTCAAACGGCCACAAACACTAAACTAGCGCAGATACGACGTTCACTCGACCACGGCTTGATGCCGACTGACCTGCTGAGTGTGTGAATGCACAGATGGCGTCACTACTCCCCGCACTACCCGCACTGTGACCGATCGGAGGTTACTTTCTGAACGGCCCTCATATTTGTGTTATCAAAACTACACACTACCAGAAACCTTCATATGTATTCTGTTGAACAGATAAACTATATTTGGAATCTTTACTGTTTATGGAAACAAACAATGCAGAAGCTTATTTTTAACAAACATTGTATTTTTTCTTCTCGTACCATTTACACATCAGATAGAGAAGTTATTACATTCCACCCAAAGGTTTGACAGCAAGATTTTACTTGAAATTCTCGTTTTGAGGTCCCCAGAACAAAATAAGACATTTTAGAAGAGAATGTATGTGAACGGCCAAATTTAAAATAAAAGGTCGGTAATTCTAAACTTCATATTCCTTTTATATTTAAAGGACCCGACACAAATATTTTGAAGAAAATCCTTTCACACAAAACTACCCTTTGCACGGAGGATTTTTCGCAAATTGGTTTCTCAAGATAGCTGATAAGTTTTATTAAAATGCTATAGTTCAAGATATTTCCATGACAAATGTATATCTTGAATTTTCTGGGAGTTGCCCTTGAAGTTGTCTTCATTTTGTAATAATTTTATTTAACTGCTAAGCCATATGAGAGAGACAAAATCTTAATGCACAAAAATGTAGATCTCGATAAACACAGATTTATATCAAATAAACTTTTTGTAGAAATAACCATTTTCGAGATAATACTTGATATCGATTTGAATTTTTAAATACCATATGTTTCTGAAATAGGACTTAAGTTATTCATTTTGTTATGCCCTCGTCTACAATTAGACCAGCTCTTACAATATCCTGACTATCGTTTACACCTGCTATATTCTCCTTATTGTCATGGTAACAGGCATAAAATTTTCGGCACAAATAAGAAAACAGTCGACGGATAAAGTTTCATATTAATAATGAGCCTTGCTAAGCAGTTAATGTTAGCGCGGCTATTGTAAACAAGCGCCGGCAAGCGAAGATAATTGAGGTAAAGGACTTGCCGGCATAGATTAAGTTACGCTTCTGGAATGTGATAGAATAATTGGTTTCTTTATTCTTCCGGAAATTTCTGGACTGATAGAGATTGTTCGGGTTCTGGTTTATTTTAGAACAATCTAGAATTACGAATTAGGTATTTAAGGACGTGACGGCTCGCAAAGCTGTAAACAGAGTGAGTAAGCAGAGTTGTACTTGTGTAACAAGAGTGTTGTAATCAGCTGTCACTGTTTGTTTTTGTCATCGACCTTGGAAGATTGTATTGTATTGGTGAAGCAATGTTGTTACGTGAGAATTGAACAGTGTATCTCTACGGAAATAAAGAACATTAAGAATTTCGGCAAATTGGACTTTTAATTCTACGAACCTACAAAGTCACATTATTTACTGTACACTTACAAGGAAATATGTAATAGAAGTTACAGAAATTGTTTTAGCTCAACATGGAATAAAAGAATAACTGCTTTTAAAAACACGTTGTGCAAGAGTACAGGAAGTCATGTGAGTGGAATATCTAGTTTTTCATAAAATCCTTAATATGAAATCACTTACTTTGGATAACTATGGTAGCAGCAGAGAATTTAATATTAGAGCACTGAAGGTTTAATGTAGCTTCAAATACCTCTGCCTGCTGTGTTTTCCCTGGAGGCCCTTAACCAACCAATCAAGTGCCCATACTTTCCAGCGATTTTAAATTTCCACAGAGGAGAATGAAGTCTTGTATAAAATAAAAGCTTTGGATTTTGTTCCTCTTCTCTGTTTGCTTTTCAATAACGTATTTCCTATCGATTTTATATACCGTTTATGTGCTTTTGTTTTTCTTACTGCCGCTTCAAAAGTTAAGCATGCCCCGCTTGCTCCGTAAGCAAGCTTATTCGGAGAAATATTATAGAGGCTGGAAAAGAGCTTAGAACATTAATGCACCAGTATTATTAAGTTTGTGATTAGCAAACAAAAAAATCAGGAATATGAGGAAAATAGTTGTATTCAGCTTCAGTCTCGTGTGTATTATCAGATGTGATTACTTGCACAAAGCTGAGCAAAACCTACGTACTGATTACACTCATTCTTAGTGGAATCGTGCAATCTCTCATCAGGTCCACTATGGTCCTGCGCCGTGGTGCAGTGGGCTAGAGCGTTGTTCTTTGGTTCTCTGCGCCCGCAATGGGCCCAGGATCGATTTTAAGTCCCGGGTATAGGACCTATGCCAAATCAGCAACGTGAGGAAATTGAGGAGCTTCACTAGGTAACGGACCAGAAAGTTGGTCCAGTAAGCCAACTTCCCTTCCGGAGGGTGCCTTGTCCCAAAGGTTCTGCGCCTTGGCGCAGTGGGCTAGAGCGTTGTGCTTTGGTTTTCTGCACCCGGAATGCACCAGGGATATAAGTCCCGGGTATAGGACCGGTACCCACTCAGCAACGTGAGGAAGCTGCTACGCTAGGTTTCGAACCCTGGTCTAGAAAGCCAACTTTCTGGCTGTGGTTGCCGAGATGCTAACCACATCTCTTTCCCGTATCGATTGGATGATCGCCCACCTCTGCGTATCTGGACGTGAGGCCGACAGTCGGGTTGATACGCTTAGGCCCACTTTGGGCTGTTACGTCATGGGTTGCGTGTTTTTACTTGACCTGATGCCATGCCTGTATAGAACGCAGAGTTCTAGAGTTTAATACTCCATAACTACTTGATCGCAATTGCCTTTTCTCGTACCACTCCATCACTATCTTTCAGATGACTCGCGATTTGACTTCCACTCCACTTTGCTATCCGCAGTTGTCTCATTTTGGCAATGAAAGAACACACTGCAAGAAATCTATTTTGCGACCCAAACTTCTTAATGTTTAGGAAGAGCCAGTACAGTGCAAGACGTCGTTGTGAAACTTTATTCCGCATCGTTTGAATGATGCGCATTTGAAGTAAATTTCCTAGTTACTCTATAAAAGCTGGAGTTTTATTACATCGAAGTTAATCTCACAACAGGGATGCCTACAACCATTCACTATTCATTTTGGCCAAACCCTAATTACTTCAGCCTGGAGAAATATGGTCATAGACGTCATATTTACTCTCTTATACCTGTTTAAAATTACTGTAAACAATCAAACAAAGAATCTTTTTTAAACTGGGAGGTTTGAATCCAGTTTGTAATATGTCTCGGAGCACCCCTTATTTAATCACAGATAGTTTAGTTAATAAAACTGTGAAACATAATTGTGAATTAACGTTAAAGGAACAGGTAACTTAATTTATGTTGTTAATTTAACTTAACTTAAATTTAATTTAACTTAATTTAACTTTTTAAGGACAATGGCACCTTTTTATGGTAGATACTTGTTGCCTTTCGATAATATGAATTACGAACACACGCTGTTTTACAAGCAGCAATCTGTACTGCCCATATAGGCAATGTCGCACGCTGCTACTCGTTAATTAGTAAATGTGTCTCAAACGTGAGCAAGTTTAGATCCATAATTAGTGTAAGCCATCCCTCGTGCTCATAGATTTCATGTTGGTCTGGTTTATTTCCACATAATTTAGTTCCTCTGTTGCGTATAAACTTACCATTTACATAGACAATGAATATCCCAATACAAATTAGAACGTATATAATCTCTAAAAATGTTCTTACAATAATGAGGATGCAGAATTTTTTAAAGGAGGGCATACAATGTTTCGTTAGTTCCCATCTCATATAAAGAAACTTATATGTTATAAGTATAAAGAAATGTAGGATTTATCTTGAATGGTTCCATTGGCTGCCGCCGAGTCTCACCCATGCCTCGAATGGCTTCCCTCTGCTGAAACCTTGTTGATCCAAGGTATCGGCATTTACAGTACAGAATAGCGCGTGTTTGTATAGATTTACATTATATAAGTTAACCACTTAAAGTTATAGAGCAATTCTGTGATATGACCGTCCCTAACAAACCCACAATTTATGGATTGTATGAAAGGTGTGGTCAGACTGGCTCCAGCAAAAAGGAAACATAGGCAACCAAAAATTCATCGGAAAAATAAGACAAGGCAGCCGTTGTTTAACAAATTATAAGAAAATGATGTCTCTTTAACACTTCAAGTCGGCCTTTCTTTGTGGTCACCTTATAGAGTAGATGGGAAATGAACAGTAGTACTATGATTGATTCCTAGATCATGAACTATTATAATTTTCCAGTCTAGCTGGAATTGATCTGTCGGACCACCGAACACACAGAATAATAATTGGAGCTCGGATAATTCACACCAGTTATATTAGAAATCGCTCCATGACATAAAGACAGAATAATGATCTCGTATCAATTTATTTTATGAGACCATAAATTCTGTTAAGTATGTGATCAATGTGCAGAACATTTCCCGAAAGAACTGAAATCTGTGGGGCGTGCCTATGGCTATTTCTTGCAGAACAGTGCAAGTGCATGTGCCATCTATATAAATATTACAACCGTTTCTAAACAGCTTCTTGTTCTCCAGATCTAATTCGTTCTGTAAAAGGCTTAAAAATGAAGTTTGTGCAACCGATTCCTATACTTTCGAGGAAATAGAAGTATAGTCTACTGCTTATGTTTCCATCATTTCGAGTGTAGACATTTGACTCGTGTCCAGCCCGTGCCAGGCCTCTGTAGTTGAGGAGCATTATTTTGAACATATCTTATGATAAAATTTAGTGTAATGTGTGTGTTCCGTATTGTTGTATTATCTTCTTCTTTCTCTATCCCTTATGCCGTTAGACGTCGGATTGTTAGTATTATCTTTGGGAGAAATGGTGACCCCTGCCGGTGCATACCCAGCTGACAGTTCATCGTATATCTATCATTCAAGATAAAATCAGCATATGCATATAACGTATTAATTTTAACAAGCAGAAAAAGTAATAAAGTCTAAAGCAATGTAATATTGTCACCGATCACATTATTTCGTTGAAGCCGCGCAAAGCCGGAGCTACGCGTCGGCAGAGACAGATAGTGGCGCGCAGCGCTAAACGCTTGCCGCGAGAGAAAGAGACAGATAGAAGTCTGAAATTTCCCGCTGCATTGTGATTGTTACCGAGAGTTCCACTAATTTCTAGAAACAGTCACTGGAGGTATAAAAGCGCCACGGCTGTAAAAGCGGTGTCAGTTGCTAGTTGAGAACTGTTAATTGTGTGTGTGTGTGTGTGTGTGTGTGTGTGTGTGTGTGTGTGTGTGTGTGTGTGTGTGTGTGTGTGTGTGTGTGTACATCTGGACCTTTGAGGTGTGCCGCAAGTGAATTCTTTTTGTTTGTTTACGTGTGGTGAAGCAACGAGAGACTGCGTTTGTATATGTTACATCATTCTGCTGATGTAAGAGGTGTACAAAACCTTTTTCTACTGAAATAAAGAACATTTTAAATGTCATCAAACAAGGCTTTTAATTCTACTAACCCACAAAGTCACAATATTGTTAAAAACAAACTCGGGAAAGAAAATACCTAAATTCAGGCCCTGAGACGCTTATTCCTCACTCTACCGAGTTTGATATTTTTAATATTTAAAGCACCCTCTTTCCATATAACTTTTAAAATGTCCATGCAGCGCTTTCAATCTTCCGTATCATCTTCCTCTTTTTCTCCTCTCCTCAGTATGGTTATGTGCCATCCTGTTCAGTCATAAACCAAGAGTCTTTCCATCATTTCCTTGACTTCCAGATGACATTCTTCCATTCCCCAGTAAGTTATCTCTTGATATGCAACCCATCCTATTAAGCTACATATGTTCAAGTTACATGCTTATTTTCTTCTATTCACCCATTAATTTATTGCCTGAATGTCTAAATAGTTTTATTTCCTCAGTTTTATATTGGTTCCTCTTTTATAAGGCAAATCCTTACGATACTCATCTCTTCTATCTACTTCTGTTTCATTATATTAGCTCTAGTTTCTTACATATCAGTATTACTTTTTTTTTTTTTTGTAAAATCCATTTTCTTTTTCTTATTAAGTACTTGTTCTTCCTGATTATATAATTCATGCAACCTGGTCATTGGACGTCCTAATTGGCTCATTTGGTTAGGCGCTGATGTACTGATCCCAATGTCGCGGTTTCAAAACCGACCTCAACCCATACCAATGATTTTTAAGTGTACTTAAAAGCAGCAGCCTCATGTTAGTAAATTTACCGAGTAAAATAAACTCCTGTGGTACAAAATTCCGGCACAAGTATAATTCACTTCATTTTGTTACCTTCCTCTTCATTGCAATACAAGGTAAATGACTGATTCTGGATATGCTAGTGATCCAAAGTGTTTGTTTCTTGACAGGCTACTGAACCAGCGTTGACTTGTAAGACCTTGGGGATAAGTCTCCTCCATATAAGTACATATTCCTTAATATGGAGTATATTTTACAATACTCGTTACTTTTATGAGCTGTAAGTGGCCATTCGTTTGTTTCTCATGGTTATACAAATATTATGATCAGCCACCGTAAGTGGCCCTCATCTAACTATCGCTTCAGCTGCCTGTATCTTACTATAACAACATGTGTGATGTAATCAATTCTTCAAATTTGATTAACATGATGCGAAAGGATAATTTTGTTTGTAAGTATTATTTGTGCCATGCCTTGCCATGTGGTGCTGGCTGGCTGTATATAGCCAGAAGGTTTTTGCTGCGTGCCCACCCGTTAAAGGTTTTACCGCAGGTAAGGTAGATTTCGGGATGTTGTAGGGTGAAATGTGGGTTTTTAGAATGGTGTTATTTATGAGGTTACAATATGTACCTAGGGGTTGAAGGACAGGATGCAACACGTTGCACCCTGGTGTTTTTATTTGTTTTTACTTTGGGGAAATAATTTTGATGCCAAGCAGCTTGGAAGGATTATGTGGAGCTCAGCTTTAACTGCTGTTCGGATTAGCTCCTGGGTTATCTCGGATGCCCGCAAACCATGCGGGGTAACCGGTGCTGTCTAGAACGGCGTCTAGTGGGGTCATAATCTCCCAAGGATCTGACAAGGGCGCTTCTGTGGTTGGGTAAACTTGCGTATAATTTTGATGACCGGCGCCTAATTTCATCCTCCACGTATGGAATACTCGAGGCCTCGTGAAGCAACCCGGTAGGAAAATAACAGCCCACAGAATATATAGACCTAAGTCCTCTATTCTGTGCACGTTGGAGCCATGCTAGCCAGTTGTCTGCGGCCATGCCCCAGATCTCGCAGGCGTAAAGCATAACCGGGATTACCAGCGCTATTATTTGTGGGAGGTCTTTCCCCTTTTTTTAACAGCAAAGGACAGGTGACGCTACGGTTCGCCAGTTAAGACTACAAATGTTAAGTTCCATTGTTTCATGTGCTGTGGTGAGATTAATCAGCGAAGCGCTCATTGAAATCGGTGCGGTGTTAACACAGAGATTGCTATATTAAATAAAAAATGGTAATAGTAAAATTAAAACTTAACAATTTCTAAACACAGGACAAATAAAACAATTTGTATGTGCCTCCCGCCTTATTAAAAAAACTCCACAATTTTCTTAAGTCCTTTGCCAATCATGAATTAAATAAGTGCCGATTATGACAAATTTCTATTATTTCAATTCTTCTCTTGTTCTTTTTCATTACTATTGTTATTACTCATTTATCTTGAAAACAAAAGCATCATTGCAACTTGAATGGGTAGCAGTTTAGTAGTTTTATTCCAATGAGAATGATACATGAGTAGGGAACTAGCATATCAGGATATATGTGTCTGAAGAAAAACACGAAAAAGTGTGAAAAGCTACAATAATGCAGTTTGTGTAGACATGCCGCACTTAAACTTATGTTCACTCTCCCTAGTATACTTACATTAGACTGCCCAGTACCTTTGGATCGAGGATAATTGGCACTCTGTTGTCCGGATTACGTACAAACAGCCAGTAAATGAGAGCAGCCCCCCTCCCTCCACCTCAGAAAAGGAATTGCACATGCTTGGATTGCTATTCGTTTTGAAAATGGCAACTCCGTTTTCGAATAAATTTATCTTTACTCAATCAAGTTTTTCCCTTTCACGTACTTAGTAAGCGTTCTATATCAAGTTCTCGCCCGAGATACATGTTTTTGAGGCATCATAAATAAATGAAATCTAATGTCTTTTACACACATGACCTTCTCTACTCATTTTTTTTACAAATTATTTTTACAAATGATTATCGCTCTATTTTCTTCTTCTCTTGGAACAGTACACAGTCCTGTTCATTTATGGTGTCTACCCCTTATGCCATTTTAGGCGTCTGGTGAGGGAGCATCACCATGGATAAGAGAGAGAAATCCAGAGATAGGTGATCAGCCCGGTCCCCGGAATGAGAGTGAGGAAAGTAGATGAACGGAATGAGGGCGAAGTGGATGAAAGGGAAATTAGTGGAATGATGGGGGAAACCGGAGGTCCCACAGAAAACCCGCCCCACCGCCGTATTGTCCACCATAAATCTCACTTTGCGGTCCCTGGGATTGAACCCAGGCCGCGTTAGGGAGAGTCAAGCGGTCTAACTGCTTGGCCACGGCCTGGCTACATTGTTCTTTCCACTTAGTATTAAATGAGATAAACATCTGCAAATAGTACTTTTAGCACATTTCCTGTATATACAAAAAGAATGGGGGAATGCAGAAAGTCATGAGCGATAGCTAAAAAGTTTAAGACGGGGTCGCTATGATGATTTTCAAATTCCATTCTCTCTGAATGGCCGAGAAAGAGAAACAAAATTAAAGAAAAAAGAATACTTAATTCGAGAAAAATATAGTATTTTAAAAGGATGCCTGAGGGAAGTGGCATAACCGAAATCGTTAGCTTCACAAATAAACAAATACATTTGATACAGGTTGTGTACTTTAACATCAACGTCTTTAGCTATGCCCATTACTATTTTAACAGTTATGCGAAAGAGAACCTAAGAATTCATTCTTAGAAAAAAATCAAGATACACAGTTCATTTGTCATGAACATGCCTTAATCATAGACTAATTTAATCAAAATCATATTACCATTTTTTCCTTCAGAAAATCAACATTTTTCATGTAAATAATACTGTCGAATTCTGGGAAGGCGTTGAACTTAAATACCAAGATTGACGTGTCAAATCCGTCACATAACTACAAGCTCTTGTAAGATTTGCCAGTCCCTTAGGATTAGGATTACATGTGGTTTATTGTACCTGAGCCCCAAGAGGGGCATTTCCGGGAGTAAGGATGAGGCGAGAGAAGACAGGGCGTCTGACCCAAGGAGTAACGACAACTCGTTGGAAACTCCTCCGCAAGCCTAAGCCTACTGTATTCCTTTTATTTCCCTTTGTTCCTATTACAAATAAAGCGTTCAGATAAATGTTAATTTCAATTAACATGAATAAGAAGAATAAGCCTTTTTAAAGAGCAGTTCATTGACGAATGGGTAGAGAAAGTTATGTGAATATAACACATCGAAATTTTTATATAAATACTGTGTTTTCTATGTGTTTCTGTGAACAATAACGAAAAAAATCAAATAAGTAGCAAACTTACAAAAACGCGACAAAAGATTTTCAAGAAAATATTTCTTACCCAACCATTCATGCATTTCAGCCATCTGATGATTTAGATGTAAGTATTGGAAATTTAATTTAGGAAATCATTGGTAGAAGTTCTCTAAATCACAGTAGGTATGAATCTGATTTAAATAAAGATGAAAGTTGAGTACTTGTTAATATTTTCTTTCCAATTAATAATTTCGAAATGTTTTATTTGTTAAAAATAGTCCCAACAATTTGTATAAATACCATAGGTATTCAATATATTTATATGAGAAATAAATTCATGCATCCATTTATTATTATTATTATTATTATTATTATTATTATTATTATTATTATTATTATTATTATTATTATTATTATTATTATTATTATTATTATTATTATTATTATTATTATTATTATTATTATTATTATTATTATTATTATTATTATTATTATTATTATTATTATTATTATTATTATTATTATTATTATTATTATTATTATTATTATTATTATTATTATTATTATTATTATTATTATTATTATTATTATTATTATTATTATTATTATTATTATTATTATTATTATTAATTATTATTATTTTTGAATAGCCTTTGACGCCCTCTTCGGAAGAAATTTTGAATCTATTTTATAGATTAGAGAAAAGCACACTTTGCAAGAAAAGTTTAAAACTCTCACTTTATTTCAAATATATTTTTTGTGACATAACTCGCATCCAAGATAACCATTGTTAATGGTTCGAGTTCAGTTCTTGTCGTTTTCCAATTGTTACTCGTAAATGCGTGAAAAGAATGTTGCGTCTTAAATCCCTCATATACGTTCCGTTCTTAAACATTTAACTGTGGTAATTTCCTTTGTCTTTGTAACGAAACGGATGCTGTAGCTACTCCAGCAAATGTTTGTCATTTAAAATGAAGTTGACAAAAAATAAGTTTCGGTACGAGTAGTATTCGCTGGCGATAGAACGTAGAGAGAGATGTGAATGTAGCACATCAGTGTGTTATACTTTCTACACCACTTGCTTTTAATAAGTAGAGAAAGTATTGTATTCCACCTAAACATTGGATACCAGGGCATTTTGAGATCCCGGAATTCAAGAAAATGTTTTTTTTTTTTTTTTTTTTTTTTTTTTTAAGAATAGTGAATTTGTGAGTGTGAGCACAATAATTGCAAAACGAAAAGTCGGCTGTAATACCAAACTTAAAGCTACAAACCGGCCGTTTAAAAGGATGTTTTCTTTTAAACTTCGGATTTTCTCAAAAAACACTTTCAATGACTTTCATTAAAATGGTGTATATTTAAGATATTTATGTGATAATAGCATTTATCTTAAAATTTTCTGGAAGAGCCTGAATAATCCTCTTTATTTGGAAGATGTTATCTGTGATTTCATATAAGGGGTAAAACATAAAATATTAGACGAAAACAAAACTGCTCAAAAATGTAGATATTTTTAACACACTTTATTTAAATAGCCTTTCCTGTGAAATCAGCCATTTCGAAGATAACCATTATTATTGATTTTAAGTTTTTGAATAATTTTCTCAAATCTTCGACGTACTGTTATAAAGTTATATCTGGCGATGTTATGGAAAAAGCATGAGCTTTCAAGGCCAGTATACTAAAATGACTTTTGACTAAACACTCTTTTGGAAATTAATTGTTCCTTCACACTAGCCGTGTGTAGGATGCACTATGAAAGGGTAGAACCAGACTGAAAAATTCAATGCCATAGCCGGGATTTGAACCATGGATCTTTTGGTTTCCGTCCAGCCGCTCTAACCATTTGAGCAACTATGGTCAACATGCCAAAGGTGGTCCGAACTATAAAGCCCGGGCCTTAAAGTACAGCATAGTAAGTTGCCATTAAGATAGTTGTTTCATGTGTTTATGAGAATTCCTAGTGGTTTACCGGGAAAAACACGAGTCAGTTGGAGAATTTAATGTCATGTTGGCATGTTGGCCATAGTAGCTCAAATGGTTAGAGTGGCTGGACGGAAACCAGAAGATCCGTGGTTCAAATCCCGGCTATGGCATTGAATTTTTCAGGCTGGCTCTACCCTTTCAAACTCTGTTTTGTCCATAACTTGAAAGCAAAGTATTTCTGGACATTGCTTTATTGAGAAATCATGTTTCTTTTTCTTTTCTTTTTTAATTTTACGTCCACCGACGTTAAGTCTGATGAATAAAATGGATTAAATAATATTCAAATGAGCTCAGGTTTTGTAGAGCTTAGAGTTGCCCGACATTTATTTTTAGGGTAAAGGAAAACCCCGGAAAAATCTTACCCAGACCGAGATTCGAATTCTGGAGCTCTTGAACCTGAGGCAGATACACTACCATCTACGCTACTGAGGCGGGCACATGTTTAATGCCATGCACTTTATCACATTAAAGAATTAAGAATATTTACTGTTGTGCACCATATTATTTACTAACATTTACCATCAACAGCATCACGAGGCCTCTGATAAAGTAATATATGGTAACAATAAATGATTTTCTACCAAAGCAGTGGTATAGGAGTGGCATTTCAATAATAATCAAAGCTAAGAGGAGCACAATGTGTACATCTCACTAAAGCCACTTTTCACCTCCCTCACTCGCCTTCCTATTGAAGCAGTCCAGTATCAAACACCACATTAATTACATTTTCAAACGCTCATGCGTGTATGTCAGTTTCATAACCTGTCTTTTGCCAAACCTGTTACAATGTATGCTTCTATTTTGGTGCAGAACATTGATTATGTATCTGAGTTTATGAAAACAGGACGAAATAGCGATGGTGTAAATGTAGTTCTGCATTGTCATCGATGACATACAGTTTATGTTGCTTAATGAAGTTACATACAGAAAGGGTGAAGAGGGGTGCCAGTACCTTCAGTGTAACATCTTTGCAAAGCAATTGTTTTAAAGAATACGGTTCTTAGAATCACATCAAATAGGTTTTTATCGTAAGTTTGAAGAGAACCAAAACAAACCTAAACATCTAGCTGCATTAGTCGTCAGATTTCTTGTCAGTTGAAGGTAGGTATACGCAATTTATAATAATTAAATGGTAAAGCTTCGAACTATTAGCAGAAAATTATGACAAAGAATACAACTTAAGATTGAAGAATAGTCTAGCACTAGCAAAAAGCTTGAGTTGCAGTCACATGATTTTCTCTACTCTTGTAAAGCTATCGTACAAATTGGCATTGCTCTATGTGCTTCATGTTCCTCGAGATAAACATTATCTGATAAGTACTTTTCTTCTAGGTACAATGAGAATATTGAAATACAATGCTCTTAAGTGATAGTGAAATCTTTAAAGAGCTGGTCGATGTCATGAATTCGACATTCCATTCTGTTATGGCCCACGAAGAGCAAAAGGCTAATAATAATTTTCATTCGAGAAAAGCAAGTATTAAAAAATTTCAAAAACCAATAGCAAAGAATACCTTAATACAGTTTGCCTGCAAAACAAGAGTACGTTGTGTACTTAAACGAACTCATTTCATTTATCATGAAAATAACTTAAACATATTTAAAGGCAAAATGTTTGAAAATTATATACGTAAAGGGTAGTATGGAGTGGAGGATTATTTAAAACTCGTCCTATCATATCCTTGGAAGACTCTGAACTGAACTTAATTTTTGGTGCCTAACAGACTTTTCGGAAACATTTTGAAAAGTTAAAACACACAGGAGAAACGCACACACAGATCTTATTCTAAAAATGCTTCTTAAAACAAATTTAAAAAATTATCAAAAGATGTGTTTTGGTGTAATATCAATATAGAATTTTTGGGTGGAAAGCAATACTTCCGATACTTCACATAATATAGAAGGTAATCATTAACATTTAACCTTACAAGTCATCTATTTGGCTGCAGTATAATCAACGTTATACTCAAATGAGTCCATTGTTTGTTGCCACCAACACGTGTGTGTGTGTGTGTGTGTGTGTGTGTGTGTCTGTCTGTCTGTCTGTCTGTCTGTCTGTCTGTCTGTCTGTCTGTCTGTCTGTCTGTCTGTCTGTCTGTCTGTCTGTCTGTCTGTCTGTGTCTGTCTGTCTGTCTGTCTGTCTGTCTGTCTGTCTGTCTGTCTGTCTGTCTGTCTGTCTGTCTGTCTGTCTGTCTGTCTGTCTGTCTGTCTGTCTGTCTGTCTGTCTGTCTGTCTGTCTGTCTGTCTGTCTGTCTGTCTGTCTGTCTGTCTGTCTGTCTGTCTGTCTGTCTGTCTGTCTGTCTGTCTTATGCAATATCGAAACCTAGAAAAGCTACAGCTTTTAACAGAAAGAAAACAGTTGCTCCAAAGATCTTAATAAGTTCTGCGGGAAGTGGTCAACCTCTTCCATAAATATCATAATTCAGCCTGTAGACATCCGACCGCGAATGAAATTATTCACGTTGCCAATATTTGCATATCTTTGCAGCTTATATAGTTTAACAATAACTGTTGCCTCCTTAGCGCGGTGGTAACGCTTGCTGTTTTTACAAGCGGTTAAACCGGATTCGATTCTCTATGCTGGCGTGGGGATTTTCTCACCTTGGGAGACCTGATGCGGGTGCGCCCAGCCTCGTTAGGTACCTTTGGGGCTATATGAGGAACTACTTGATTGAGAAACAGTGCTCTCTGGTTGCTAAGACCCAGGGGAGGGACTAAACCGCTGACCACGACCCACTCTCTCAATATAGCACCCTATTCATGATACCCGTGTTGGGTAGAGTTGGGGGGCGCAGCGGTTGGGCGGCAGAGTTTACCCTGCTGTTGTGTATCAGTCGCACTTGGATTGTATTAGTTGGCACTCTCTTTTCTCGAGCAGCAAGAGAAAACTGAAAGCTATTAGCAGTCCACTTGATAAACAGCTTTAGTGGTGAAGGCACCAATGAGCGTTACCTCTAATACTCCTTCCTTCTCTATTTCAATTTCAACAACTTACAGACTGTTATGCTGTTTTGGTTATAGATGGCTGTTTATATTTTCTTGACTACTAAAGTAATAAACTCGCAACCAAAAATTCGATGTCGAGACTTCACGGATATATATTCAGTCTTCCGAATCCGCTCTTAATTTTAGGACCTGTGTGTGTGTGTGTGTGTGTGTGTGTGTGTGTGTGTGTGTGTGTGTGTGTGTGTGTGTGTGTGTGTGTGTGTGTGTGTGTGTGTGTGTGTGTGTGTGTGTGAGAGAGAGAGAGGGGGGGTGAGGGAGAGAGAGCATAACGAAAAAAAAACGAAAAATCCAAAATCTTTGGTTTGTTCAAAAATATAGCAAGCAATATAGCAATTGTTTTATATATATATATATATATTGTATATTTTGAATTTTCGTTGAATAGCCTCTGGAATCTTCTTCATTCTGGGCAACTTTTGCATCGGTAAGTGATATCCAATATGCTACTACATAAACACCTGTAGACCTCGTTAAAGCTATAATTTGTCCTTATTTTATGCAAACTATTTCCGAAGTATTCTTGGGATGGTTTGAATTTTCAGATGCCTGTACTTTCCTCAACTTCCGTTTGTTATCTCATGGCTATACAAACAGAACGAAATTTCAAGACGATCAATTAGCGACCATCTTAAAATATTTTACAATTGGTTAAAACCTGCTTATTAACAATAAAATAATGTCTGTAAACGTTTATTTTGATTAACATGGAGTAAGAGAGGAATAAGCTTTTCAGAGTAGTTTGTATAAAAGAAGAGGAAGTCATGCGAGTTCAACATAAATTGTTTCACTTAACTGCATATTTAAACTGTGGCGCTTAGAATAATAATGGCAGATCCCAACCAAAGTTTATTTTGACAGAAATATTTTCTGTTTTGTTCCAAAACATGGAAAGTAATGAACAATAAGACTTGATCTTTTTTGGAGTATTTAAATTAAGAGATTTCAAGTCAATGTGCAAATTCTTGAGCCATTGTGATTAATAGTTTCCTTTACTTTGTGTTGTTTATTAGAACAAAAAAATATAAAACAGAAAAATGACGTAAAATAGATTTTTCCTTCATTTAACAACTTAAAATATCTAATCTAGCTCTATTTCCAAATCTTCACATTTTTCATCATTAACCCATCATGACTAAGACTGTTATAAAAATCAAGATGGATAGCTGGTACATATTTCAGTCATTTCATCAGGTCATTGTATTGTTCACTGTATTTCTGCTGTAACTTAAACCACGAAACTTGTGAACTTTTACCTATTTTCCTGAAATTAATTCTGAAGGTAGAATTACATAAACCAAATTTAACAATCTCAGGATTATCATGATCCACAATAATGAAACCTTATGTAAAAGTAAAGGAACACCATTAACATCTTTTTTCTACTTACAAAGTTTGAAGTGACACCATTCTGTATTTCAACAAAGTCTTCCCTGTTCATTTGAATAATTCACGATCTACCATTATTTCTACACAACCTTCTTCTGTTTATTGCCCATTCTTTTGCCTTTGTCACTTGTTTCTTTCCTTTGGGGGAGGGGGTGTGATTGAAGAATAACATCTGTAGACGGCATCATATTCACTACAACGCTTTGAAAGTGTTGCAGTCATAAATAAAGCACTCATAGTTGGGATATGTCATTTTTACACTAAAAATGTGTTCGTTTTCACTGCGGACAAATTTTAAAGGTGCAAAATTAAAGGTTTGGCATATCCCACTTCGTTTGATACTTCATCCCATGAAAAGTAGATAACAGCTGTGCACGGTCATGCTTCTGTCTTTAAATTTGATGTCGGTTGGGATCTGCCGTTATTATTCTGAGCACCTCAGTTCTAAACACGATTTTAAAATGATCGCCGCTGCCATGTTTTAGACCCAAAAGTGGAAAACTGTGACTGTTAACCACAGTGGCAGATTTCCACCATGTGGAAACGAAACCAGAACCTCTGAATTTTGATGCCAACAAGTTAACAATAATAACAGAATTAGTGATTAAACATCTCTAATTTCATGTTTGATACGAAATATAAAATTGGGAGCTTTAAAATTTGAATCTAACGGTGTTTATGTTCTCTGTTTCTTCCCAGCTCATTGGATTTAAAGCGGAGGCGAATTACATGGGTATATTACACTAACACAGGCTGGTGGAAGTTCAATATTTGTGGTTACTTTGCGGGTCTGTTACTCCAAGAGTAAACAAATCGGTTTATCTACACTCCTGATTGAATTGATGTTCATTTGTTTGCCAATGCTTGAAGTAGCGCCCGCCGCAGGTTTAACTTGTAACCGTAGGTGGATACCTAGGATAGAAGAGCTACAGAAATCGAATGTTAAATGGAGGATTTAAATGTACGGTGATACTTCTTTGGGAATATGCTGTTCGCTTTCAGCTGGACATTTAAGAAAATGGCAGAGAAGTTGAAATGAAGCGTGTAAGTTCTGTGTAGCGTGGAACGGATTGAATAATGTAGTAGCCCACTTCGCCTTTACAGTTTACACTAGCAACTCAAGTGTCAAACTACGGGCACATACGAAATGAAAGCATTGCTGGAAATGTATGAGCTTAGATTAAAGAGACGGATAAAATAGTTCCAAGTTTTAGTTATTCCACCTTCATTCCGTATTCACTTTTCCTTTTTCCCTTCCTACCCCTTCCTTCCGCTTTCAGCGTTCACTGATTGCTTATTTTAATATAAATGTACCGTTTTCAATTTACCTCTGATCGTAATTTCGTAAGAAGGCAAGGACCAGAGCGTAAAGAGGTCTATATAATATCAGAGTAAATGAAGTAATTGCATAATTAAGTGTAGTAACGATAGAAAACCGTAGAATATAGGATGCAAATGGTGAAAAGCCCTCGGTGCACGTAGCTAAAAAGTATATTATGCGTTGTATTCACATAATTTTCTCTACTGACTCTTCTAAAAAACATTCTTAAAAACATTTAGAAAAAAATCCGGTTATGCTTGCGTTCACACGCTCGCTTGTTTGTGAGCGTTTTTTAAGCCGTCTCCAGAGTAGGTCATATCGGACAATGAATGAAATGGGTAATATGCTCAGATTAATCCTGTGGCCATAGAACTTATAGTTGCACCACATTAATCTTTCTGGACAAGGAAAAACCGCGGGATATACCATGTTCAGATAACTCACCCCCGCTGAGATTCGAACTTAGAGCTTCTTGAATGTGAGGCAGACGCGCTACCCGCACTCAACAGGGACGCACGCCTCGTTTGTGTGTGTGTGTGTGTGTGTGTGTGTGTGTGTGTGTGTGTGTGTGTGTGTGTGTGTGTGTTTGTGAACAGCATAATTAAAAAAAAAAGAAAAGTGGGCTAGTAATCAAAGTTAAAATTTAATTTTAGCATCCTAAAAGAATGAACAGATGATGTTCAAGAAAATCCCTATCCCAAGTTACCTTTAGAGGGAACATTTTTCGAGAATTCAGATTTTCTCAAAAAATGGCTCAAACAATCTTGATGAAGATATTTTCGTGACAATGAAACGTACATCATCAATTTCCTAGAACAGCCTTTGAAGCCCTCTTCATTCTTGATAGTCCTTGCATAATGGTAAACCGTAAGATGTAAACAAAATCTTCTACGTACATGAAACATCTAGATCTCGTTCAAATAGCACTTAGGTATCACACTCTTTTGTTGAAGTTAACAATTTCCGAGATATTCTCTGTTATTGGTTTCGGTGTCACAGTGAGTGAGTGGTTTGGAATTTAAGGCTCGTTGACAGCGATGTCATTTGGTTGGTGTCACAATACTTACAACTTTATCAAATGGGAAAGCAGCTATTCCCTCCCCCCTCTCTCTGTGAAAACAGAACTGAGTTTTAGTCATCAAATAGTGATCAGCTCTTAACAGATTTGATTATCGCTTAATTCCCCAAATACCTTTTATCTACAAGAAAATATGCAATAAAATCTTTTTACAACGTACTGAAGTTGAATAGTTAAAGAAATGGTAGATGTTATGTGAACGTAATCAGATTTTGTAAAAAGAATGTTCGCTATATTATTTTGAAACTTCGTTGTTTGCGTGAGTATGAGAAAAAACAAATAGGGACGTATCACTTGAAAAAAAGAATCAGTATTTGAAAATGTAAAACAGCTACAAAATGATTTCACATAGAGTGCGTTAACCAGATTTGCATTCTAGGTAGTAAAATTTGCTTATCTATTATGGTTTAATGCAAAAGCCATCTAAATGCAGAGGACTTTACAGAATACTCGCAAGATTCACATTTTGTCACGCACATATCTTAAACCTATATCATTTTAATATATTTGACGAATGTAGGGTAACTCTAAGCTCTATGGACCCCGCGCTCATTTGAGCATCATTTCACCCATTCCATTCATCGTCGGATATGACTTAACGTTGGAGGACTTAATTACAAAAAAAAAAAAAAAAAAAAAAAAAAAAAACCAGCATATTTGAGAAGCTTAACATTTTCTAATACTCTCCAAATAAAGCTCGTTTCGGGTTGTGAGAATTTGTTGAAAATCTTCGTGTGCAATCTTTAAAAAATGCTGAACTTAAATAGCAAGTTTTTTATTTATCGGACTGCTCCTTTTTGTTATGCTGTTCTCCCTCACTCACTCACTCACTCACTCACTCTCTCTCTCTCTCTCTCTCTCTCTCTCTCTCTCTCTCTCTCTCTCTCTGTCTGTCTTGGTCTCTTGCAAGTATGGACATTTTTCTTTCTCATGCTGGCTTCAAAATATTTTTCTCCAGTAAAGTCTCTCAATTTCTACTTTTAGGAATATTATACTTTTATTTATTGTATCCACATATGTATAATTACACCAAATGAATTTGAGCTTACTTTAAGAGCTAAAAATACTTAGCCCTAAACTAAATCTACTTACGTTGTTTTCTGCAAATAAAAGGAACTACCTCTGCTACCTGTGTACTTGCTAGTAGACGAAATATTGTCCTATATTAAAAAATTTCCTGATGTACATGTTACCAGATGTACTCCCATTGAGGTCCAGTGAATCCAAAAACTGCATTGCGTTGCTCGTGCATGCATGCGTGCGTGCGTGTAACATTGATATATTAGGTGAGTCAGCTGTCCCTACGTCACAGATGCCGCGTTTCCAACAGACCTTGCAAAAGTTTACGTTTCTGTGTACTAAACTACTGAACTGACTAAACATCTCTGAAATCAAAGTGGACCAATAATATGTTTTCATTATCGGAATCATTTAAAAATGGCGGGATTTTGTAACTATCCACAGGATAGCTAAGAAAAATTAGGGACACGCTTATTTCTGTGGTTGAGGAATACTTAGGAATATATTAAATTCCGGAATCTACAAGGGCTGTTCAACAAAGAATGATCCCATTTTTTTTGACAGCTTACCTTTACTCATCCTTTGATGGTCCTTCTCAAAATAGTCTCCCCTGAATGCGATGCACTTGTCCCAGCGTTTCTGCCAGTCTTGAAAGACATTCTGGAAACCATCTTTTTAGAGATCCTTCAAAATCGCCTCCGCAGCCCTCATCACTGCTTCTGATGATAGATAATGCCTCCCTCGAAGGCGTTTCTTCAAGTTAGGGAATAGAAAAAAAGTCACATGGGTCTAAATCCGGACTATAGGGAGGGTGAGGGATGCACTTCACATTGATTTTTGCAAGATATTCAGCAACAACATTGACAGTATGCGGCCACGCATTATCGTGGTGCAGCATCCAGCCTGGTTCACGGAAATGTGGTCTTTTGTACCTCATATGGACTTGCAATGTTTTCAGGACATTCCTGTAGTATTGTCCAGTTACTGATGTGTGTGCAGGTACAACATGCTGATAAACCATTCCATGTATATCAAAGAATGAGATGACCATAACTTTCCCAGAAGAAGCAACCACTTTTGCTTTTTGGGGGGTTGGTGATGATGGAGATTTCCACACTGAGCTTTGCTGTTTGCTCTTAGGATCAAAATGATGTAGCCAAGTTTCATCAGCAGTGATTACGTTTGAAAGAAACTCCGGATCTTCCACTAACATCTACTTTAACTGCCTGCAGACCTGCATGCGAATGTCCTTTTATTCGGGAATCAACAGTCTTGGAACCCATCGCGCACAAATACGTCTCATGTGTAAAGTTTCTGTCACCAACGTGTGGTTGGCACCCAATGAAATGTTCAGCATTTCAGAAAGTGATCTTAATGTAATTCATCGATCCTCTCTCACAATGGCAGTAGCAGTGTCGATGTTTTCTTCCGTAAGAGCAGTAACTGGAGCACTGGGTTCACCTTCCTTTGAAATTGATGGTCTCCCCTCTTTGAACATTTTAAACCACCTTCGAGCTGTGCTGTAGGGAAGAACAGACTCTCCATAGGCCTCCCATAGCATTGTATAGGCCGCAACTGAAGATTTGTTGAGACGAAAGCAGAATTTCAAAGCCACATGTTGTTCCTCGCGTGTTACTTCCATTGCAGCGGTAGGCGATACTGAACATATCTGAACTTGCCTGGTTCTCTCAGGCGGGAACCAGGAGTACCAACAATGAAACTACTGCGACATGTTTGTTTCACATTAAGCTAACCGAATATAGTAAGGTTGTATTTTAGTGCAAAAAATTATGACCGCAAAAAAATTAGGATCATTCTTTATTGAACAGCCCTCGTATTATTCAATACTCACTTCCTGTGACTAAACTCGTTCGCACATTCTAAAGTCCTTAATTCTGCTGACCTATGAGCACCACATTTGCCAGATTTCTTATGAACTTAGCTTTTTACATCAGTTTCCTGTTTACTCCTGTCGACCAGATACAGGTGGCTGGACATGGACTTTGCAGACAAAAGCAATCTGAGTCACTTAGGCGCCAAATTGCAGTTTAGATGTTTTTAAGGAACTTGATCTGGCTTAGCTTAGCTTGGGAAACGTCTACATAGCTTGGTTAACGTGAGATCGCTGATTTAGTATAGGTCGCCATTTTGGCAGAACCCATATTTAAGGGCAGGTTAAGCCAGCAATGAGAGAGTAGGCACTGTGGTCAGTTTAGAGGGTCGAGAGTAGAGCCCGTGTGCCTCCACAATCATACAGGATCACGCATCCTCAAGGTAAGCCCTGTGGTCTTTTAATATAGTAATGTATTTGGTGTCACTATTTTCACCCCTAGCTGCTTAAGGCTTCAGGAGTGCTTTGTACTTCTATTCAGCAACTAGATTATAGTAAATGGGTTTAACATGGACTTACTTGTTGCTCTCCTACCTTTGCTCTACCGGCTACCTCCCTTATAACCTCTTTACGGGTAGATTGTGAACCCTAAGCGTTTAGCATGACAGTTTACCCTTAAGTAACAATATGTAAAATTGTAATTTTCAAAAAGGCGAATAAATGTGTCACATTGGAATTTTTAATAGTGGCATTTTGAGGTATTACTGATTGTCTAGAGTTTTGACCACCTAAAATATTACCTTGCAAAGTGACGATTTTTTTAAAACAAAATACATTTTGTTTTACCTATATAAGGACAACGTAATGAATTTAGGTATGTGAATAATGCAAAAAATTAGGAAATTAATAAGCAATATGTTTCATATTCTGGATGAAAAATAGCCTCACAAATCTACAACAGTTCTCGATTACGAAAATTAATTGTGGATGAAGATGAGTCACAGGCTATGACACGACAATAGATAAGGGCAATAGCAACATCATTCTATCCATTAATGCGAAATCTGGACTGTTTCTTCTCTAGTTTAGGACATGCCGTATCAATAGCCATCCCTCCAACCCTGAACAACGCTTTCTAAGAATTGAGTCGGAATGTGATTTATTTTCCTAGAATGCGAGAAAATTCAGTATGTTACTTTATTTTTCTTTCAATAAGTGAAATTTCTAATGGAATTGAAATAATGTGCTTGTGTAAAATATCAGTAATGTAAAAACATTTATTTACTCAATGTAAGTGCAAGAAAATGACAATAAGAATAACGTAAAATCGAAAAAGAAATTTCCTAAAGCAGAAAATGACTTAAAATGACAAGAATAACCTAACATGTAAATCATAATCTAGGACCCATTATATGGACTTAAGTTCACTTTAGCAAAGCCAATAATACAAGAATTAAAGCATGACATGTCCTCAGAAAACGCTTTGGTGATAAATAAATACTGGTTTAAATAGTTCTTTTGTGAGTGAGTAGTAGGTACATACTTGCACAGTCATATTGAGGAAGCATGTTCCTTTATCCCGGCTTCCTTTAATACAGTGATGTTGATAGGGAATTCAATAATGTTCTATCTATATGTAAACCTGCGACGAGAAAGGAATTACACCAATGCAGAGTATACCCTGCAGATCAGGTGCACAATCAGCTGCGGTTACGCTGCAATGAGTAACTAACAAGGGGCCCTTCCTTCCTCATCGTGATACACGCGTTAACAGTGCCTCATCTTCAGTAGTAAAACTTTCGTGAATAACTCTTCATTATTCCGTCAGTTCAATATATTTAAATTTTACAGAATGTTTTAATTAAGTGAATAGTTACAATTAAATACATCAGTAGTTAAAATGTACCAGAATAAGTCAAGCCTGATCAATGAACCACAGATCCCAAGATATCAAATTTCATTTGTTAGAGCATTGGCAAATAGAAAACTTAGGCATTATTTGTAACCTAAAAATAAGATCGATTGATTGATTTTGATCAATCTTAATTCTATTCTTGTATATAGTAACGCATAGTAACTTTCTTAAAGAAAGCCAAACCTTATTTGCCTTTAAGATGGTAATTCTTGTAAGAGCTATTTTCCATATTTTCTCAGCATCTCCTTGTTCCAGATTTCCCTGAAAAGACGCGACCTCTTCCACGTGACAGGTATACGAATTCGTTCATGCATAAGGGTGAATTGGCCTGATTTATGACGCTTTATTTACTGTCGAATTCTCAAGTCCTGTACCTTTTAATACTTTTATTTATAATTACCATAAATATATTTCTAAGTTAACCAATTAAAGTTCTAAGGAAAGAAACTCTGAGAAACAATGCCATCTTTTTAGGTCATCTATGCTCAGTTTTATTTAAAATAAATGCTCATGTTCACGTATATGTGACATTCATTTGAACACTATGTTTTAATCTTGCTTAAACTGAGCAGTAACAGAAATTTATGTAAACAATCCAACATCAACAATTTTGTTGGACCAGTATGCTGGCTTCGAGTATGCGGTTGTCTTGAGTTACCGTGCTAAGATAAATACAGTTCCATAAGGCATATAAGTTTATAATTAACTCTCAAATTAAGTGAATTTCTAAATAATTAAATATAATGTTGTTAATTTTAATAACTGTCATCTGATTAATATACTTTTCTTAGAACAAGGGAATACTTAAAGGTATTGAAAGTCAGCATGACTGTAAAGCATTTGTATAAGTTGAAGCAAAGTTCGGTACAGAATAGTAAAGGGACTTTCAACAAGAGTGTCCTATATCCAACATGTGATAGCTGCCGTTGTTGAGTTACAGCAGTCATTTTTTTGTGTGTGGTTACAGTTGTTATTGAAAAATAGCCACGGAACGTTACAGCATTCAGCAACGTCTAGAAATTGTGAAATGTTAATATCAAAATGGATATCTGTTCACTCTGTCAATGGAGAAAGATACGGAGTTTATAAGGGACTATTTTTGGCCTCAGTTGGATGGTATGGATCTCAGAAATATCTGGTTCCAGCAAGATGGTGCCACATGTCATAATGCTCTTGAAACAATCGATTTTTTAAGTAAAAGTTTTATCATTTTCGTAGTGGTGATGTTAATTGGTTCTCATAATCATGTGCCTTAAAGCAGTTGGATTAATTCTTGTAGGGTTATGTTAAATTTCGAGTTTATGCCAGCAAGCCAGAAACAGTAATGTTCTTATGAATAACATCACGTCTGTTATTCCTGAAGTTGGACCTAATTTTAAGTTCTTTTGTCATTGAAAATTGGGTCAACAGTATACGCGCAACGCAACCAAGTCGCAGCGATCACTTAACTGACGTCCTCGTAGTGACTTGAATTATGTTCCAAAATAAAAAAGACATACGCCTCTATAACTTATAGAGTGTGTTTTATTTAAGTTCAAAGATAGGACACTTGTTGAAAGAACCTTTATATTATGCGAGAACATAATTTCCATTATACTTAGTAGTTTTATGCTCAACCATGTGTTTAAGTTTGACATATTTATATAATTTTTGTAATATACTACACATGTTATTGTCACTGGTGTCCGACATTTTAATCCTCTACGTGTTATGTGTCTGCACATACGGGAACCGATAATTGAGCCTTCGACTGTGAAATTATTAATTTTAATGTTATGTTGGCCTTGACACTATTATGTACCTTTCAAAATGTAGACTTCCAAAATCGAGAAGATATGAAGGATTAGGTTAAGGATTTACTAAGGGGGGATTCAGTCGTAATCCATTGCACCTATGCCCCCAAGTGGGGCACTTCCGGCAGAAAGGATAAGGTGATAGAAGACAGAGGGCGGCCGTCCCAATGAACCACGATAGTACAGAGGTCAGGGCCGCTCCATTTACTTAGAAACCTTTCCGGCAGGCCAGGACAACGGACATACCCCTCTACTGCTGTACGGAAACGGGCCCATCAGCCGGTCGCAAATGGTCGAGTCAGGCGGTTCCTAAATGGTCCCAGCAGCAGTTTCGAAGACCGCAACCGACTTTCCGGAGGAGGAAGTAATTTTCCTCAGACCATATCATCCAGCCGTGCACCTTACCCTGAAAGAGACCACCAGATGATGAGAGATGAAGTGAAATGATAATGGAGATTAAATGGAGGGATAGGAAATTCGGGGGATTTAATTAACCTACCCAGCATTGGCCTAGCGGGAAAATCCCCTAAAAAGCTCACGGTTCAGGTAGGTCGGCCACGATAATCGAACCCGGCCGATGCGGGCGACAGACGAAACCGCCTGAGCCTCCCCGCTTGGTAGAAGACATGAATTTTTCATTTTTCCCCCCATACACGTTTCTTGATTTTTGTGGTATTAAGCTATTGTGACATCCTATGCCTTTGCAGAAATTTCCGGAGGTATAAATTACACATCACACTCATCGTGTCCTATATTTTTAATTTCTATAAACTTGAACTAATTCTCTTGTTATTCGATTGAACATACGAGAATCCCTTTCGCTTTCAGCTGTGTGGGAATGTGTACAGATGACAAAGTATTGATTGCTACATGCATATCTTTTGATTGGTGGATAGTATTGGATAGGTAGTAGTCTGAGAAAGTCAATGCCATTGCCGGGATTTAAACCACGGTATCTCTGTTTCCGTCTGGTTGCTCTTAACCAGTGAGTTACTATGGTATCATGCCAGCATGACGTTGAAATCTCCAACTAACTCACTTGCTCTGCTGAACCACAAGACGATCTCGTATACAGTGCGATACATACCTTTTGTGGCCACTCAGTATGCTGTATACACTTAAGTTCCAGGTGTCATAGTTATACAACTCTTAAGTCAATTGATGGAAATTAATTGTTCCTCCATACTACCCATGTGTAGGGTAAGGTTTGGGTGAGATAGAGCCAGACTGAAAACTTCAATGTCATAGCCGGCTAACCGGGAAACCTACAGTTCAATTCCCTGTTGGATAGGTAGAGTCAGACTGATAAATTCAATACCATCGGCAGGTGACCGGAAGATTCATGGTTCAAATTATTCGAAAAATGTCTTGGAAGTACAGAATCTTATTTTCTTATGTATGTAAAAGATATTTGCATTAAGTGAAAAGTAGATAACTTATGTTGTTAAATAACTAAGGGATAAACGGAATATCCAATGATTTAAAGTTTAGCTACTAATTTTAATATTTGCGTACCTATATTATTTTATTTTTATTATATATCTATATATAGTAATTACAAAAGAGTCCGAAAAATATCAAATTAAAATACCAGCAACCTCCAAAAAAATCTCTGAAGGGGAACGCAACAAAGTTTTCTTCAGCATAATGCGACTGCGATCAGTAAAATTACAATAATTGTTGCATTATTATGCTTCAAATATCCCGATGTGACATTTATTTCTACACTCTTCTTTGTAACTGGAAAGTGGGCACCTTGTGTGACATTACTGAATGCTTCTAGATGCTGGATCAAAGCGTTGCAACCAACTTAGGTACATCTACCGTTACAAACCGAGCCAGAGAAGTTTCTTAGTCCCGCCCGGACAAAGCGAATTTTGCTTTAGGGCAAAGTACAGTCCCATTCATTGTTCCGAAGTCCAGTAGCCCTACCTCTTGACTTGACACCATGAGGTTCGAAATGTGGATGCGGTTAGAGAAGTTCAACTTATTAACCAACGAAAATAACACACGAAGAAATAGTATGTGCGTGCTTGGAGTACGTTAAAAAAATATTGGTCATATGTAACACATTTAAGCATGTGAGATAGGAAAAAAAAATTGATAACACACTCCAGATGCACAGATTCTTATTATTTTACAAGTTATGAGGAAAAAGCTTTGTTGCTTGGGAACGTTCGGAATACAGTCGCCCTCTTGCAAAAAGATGGACTTTTGCAGTATTTTGTACCTGAAAGTTCATTAGACATTAGGGGCATTTTGGAACATTTCATAAGTGGCACGGCAGTATCATTCAACGCTGTTGTAGGCAACGTAACTATTTAAGTGAGCGGAAGTAAAAATCTACCACCAAACATTTTTACCAAACTGACCAAAGTATAACTATTGCGTCATGATACATGAAAAGCCTGAAGTACAATATTCTGCTGAAATATGTTGTTTTTGTCAACTTCATCAATACCAAACTGTCCGCCTCGGTAGCGTAGGTGGTAGCATGCCTGCCTCACGTTCAAGAGGTCCCGAGTTCGAATCTCTGTCAGGGTGATTTACCTGGATAAGATTTTCCCGGGGTTTTCCCTTATCCTGATAGACGAATGTCAGGTAACTCTTAAGCTCCATGGACCCTGGACACATTTGAGCATCATTTCGCCCATTTCATTCACCGTCCGATATGACTTAACGTTGGAGGACGTAAAAAATTACACAAAAAAAACTTGAGTAACACAGAGGAAAGAGTGTGATTAATTCCGTTTCTTGAATAATTACCCTTGAAATAAGTTACCCCCAAACATGAGTTGTAATCAAATACCTAAAAATAAAATATTGCTCGCATATAAAATAAATTAATAAACTAAATGTATGATAACTACTGACAAAATAATAAATTGTTAAAAAAGTGTGTAATGGTGTCAAGGAGTGCCGCCCGCCTCCTCCCGTTCACTGATTAGGATTAGATTACTACGGAGGGGATTCGGCACCGAAACCTGTGGTTTATTGTACCTAAGCCAAAATGGGGCATCCCGGAAGAATAATGAATGACAATCAGGCAACACCACATCCGCATGTTGACCCTTCTACTTACATACATGCATTTAGTCTTAGAGTTGGGCTGCTCCTTTGCCGTGAGGCTGCTACACGAGGTCTTATCTCTTCCATGAGTGGAAAATGAAATTAGGAACCTGGTTACAAATTCTGCTCCAGTTTACCACAGCGTCCTTGTTAGGACTCTTGGGGATTATGACTCACAAGCCGCCGGTTTCGGCTATTTCGGTTCCTCAGTATGACTTTCGAGCAACCAAGGTAACACCGGAGCAACTCCAACACAGAGGGTGGCTGACTCAAGGAGTCACGACAGCGCCGAGACACCCGCGGACGCTTCTACCCTGAAAGAGGCCACCAGATGAGAGATGATGTGAAATGATAGTGGATATCAAATGGAGCGACAGGAGATTTGGGGCATGTAGTTTACCTACCCAGTTTTTGCCTACGCCCCGGGAAACCCTCCCCCCCCCCCGAAAAAATCCATGGGTCAGGTAGATCGGCCACGTAAATTGAACCTGGGCCTCCAGAATGCGGACCTCAGACGAAACCACCTGAACAATCCCGCTCACGGCAGATGCATTCTTACGGTATTCATTCTTCGTATTTTTCAGTTTTATTTTCTTAAATAAACCTTACTTCTTTGTTAACCTGTCTCTTGCAAATCGCAGCTAGATTAAGAAATAAAAAATAGACAATTGTGTGTCTCACTCTTAAGCCGATCTCCATACCGAGTTTTAACATACTTATTCTTAAAATGACTTGCATATCCCGATTTTTGCACTCTGCCCTATTTGTTTGCGTAGTTCTGAATATCTGTTTAACTTAATTATTCTCCCTTGAGGTCTCGGTAAAATCACTCACCGAATGGGTTGCAAGCTTGAGTTGGAAGAAATAACCGAGCGAGCTGACTCCTCGGTTACGCCTGAGACCAGGTTCTAGGTTCGATCCCTGGTAATTGCTCACTGACGTTGGAGTTTTGGTCAGCAAGGTGAATAATGAGGTGGTGATTTCTGTCATGGTTCTCGTCACTCCCGTTTCCTTTCATACTGTTTCCCTCTTTCGATTTACAAGAGGACCCCAAACTGAGTGGATCGTCTGCAGACAAATGACACAGATGCTTGTGCGCTGCAGCTTCTCAGACTTCCGTCTGAGCCTCTACTGCCGTGTCCAGCTTTCCGCGTTTCCCGCCGGAGGGAAGCCTCTGAGCCACCTTTGACGACTTGGGTAGGTCGCTGTGAGCGCCTTCCAGCTGGGTGATCGGAACAGTAAATTTCTGCAAACCATACGTCTCCTGCGGTTGCTTCATCTCATCCCTTCCTCTCGGGGGTGTCTGTACGACGATCCATCTGCGGATCGGGGTGTTAGGTATCTCTTCCATTACTTAATCTACCTCCACTTATGCAGAGCTAAGTTGTGTGAGAGAGTTGCTCAAGTACACCTTGGCTTAACTATCGGTGGATGTTACGCCTCTTTGGTCTTGATTTTCCATGTGAGCAGTAATATTATACGATAGACAC
>CM060947.1:114071800-114089300 GCA_030765055.1 Mantis religiosa
TCGGCGACAATGTGATTTGTTTTAAGAGATAAGCTTTGTGTTTGCGTAATTTCCAAATTCATCAACTTACCTCTGTTTCATTGTATATATAAGGATTTCTGTATTATGTGAAACCGTGTACTTTCATGTTATTAAACAACTACGGGAGCAAAGGGAAAGTTCAAAGGTTTAAAATGTTTACTTACTGCTATTATCTTTAACAACTAGCTCGAGCATTCCGATCGATGATGTTCCGCAGCCAATGTTAATGATAGGCTATGCAAAATTTCTAGAACTACAATGAACATAGAGCGACGCAGCGCCGATGCTTCAGATGCCTTTGTATGAATATCAGGGGCTTTTTCATGTGTTATTACGCATAGCCGGGATGAGCAACATTATGACAAGTAAAGGGAATGATTGGCCTTCAGATATTTAACATCATTGTGCAATTATTTGACAAAGAATGACGGGGTTCAAATGAAATTTATTCGTCATTCCAGTTTTAAAAGCTACCCGTGCACGTCAGGCAGTCGGCTAATGTATGACATTTCTTATTATTTAATATTTTGGAGTTAAATATACCAAAACAAGTTTTTGAGCTTATTAAGCCATTGTGAAGATATTGCTGTCTTGTACGGTAGCCTGAGCATCTGCGTGTTAAATCGCCATTGTGTATAGTTAGTTGTGTAAAGAACGTTTTGCTCTGTGATTGAAAGTGACAATGCGTCTTGGGACGGAGGAAATAGTGTTTACAGTACGGACGATGGTTCTGAACCGGTGAAGACCATGTGCGCAATCGTTTAGAATCCAGTTGCCGAGCCTACACTCTCGGTCATGCGCAGTACACTGAAATGGCCAGTATCGTGGAGAGGTTTGACCGGGTAACATTCATCTTTTAACGCTTCGGTGTCGGCACGTTAAGATTTTAAAGTTCAGAAACTGTGATTATTAATCGCACTGATGATTAGTGTGTTGCCTCTGTGTGTATGTGTGTGCGCATGTATATATTTTGTTATTTAGACTAAAATGCCTCCAATTCAAAACTTGGTGGAAAAACACTTCACAGCCAAATATGTAAAGCTATTAATATGTCCTCTCTTCTGAAATGGAAAGTAGCTTCTGGCGATATGCTAATAAAGACAGAAGAGGGTGAGTGCATCAACAAAAGTATCTGAGAGAAAATTTCGTAAAATAATTAAAGAAGTAGAGAAATGTGAGGAACAAGGAACCTCCTTTGAAACATCTGGAAAATACATGGTGTACTAGAAGGAATCACTGTCATTGATGACTTTGATAGGTGTGTAATTCACCAAACAATTTATAATTTGTATATTCAGGAGAAAACGGTGCCCACTGTCAAAATTTGGGACTCCTGAAACTTCAAGATACCATTAGCTTTAAAGCGGGAAGCACTAGTTTAATGGCTATGTTAAGTGGCATATGTTTCAAGTGGAAGAAAACAAGGAACAACAAGGTATTGTTATAGGAAAGGTATATAAGAAATTGGCGCGTGTCACATTTACGTGCCAAAAAAGTTTAGAGACGAAGGAAGACCGATTAGATATGAGGATGAAACATATCTCTATACGAGAACCGGCAAACTCACTTCCATGTTCTACAAGCTACAAAGGCATCACCCCAGATTTTTGTTTTCCTTTAAATTAAAACATTTGTGAAACCAAGTAGTCAAACAGTAATGATCTGTTGTTTCTCAGTAGCTAAGATGAGCAAGTGCTCATATATCTTAAGGTATGCCTTTTAGTAAAGACGAGTCTGTGAAATATGGCTGTGCTGCATTGTCTTCCATCTTCTAGCGCTAGTAGAAGGTGTAAGTGACGCTTGGGCATAGACTCTTCAGTTCGCGAAGAAAGTAAGTCACCGGCACAGAACTATCGTCCCAACTGTATAGTGGAGTATTATTTTCGCTCATACGGTAAAGGTTAGCAAGGCGAGCCGAGTTTAAAGTTAGTGGCGGGAGAGGGGCTTTCCCGCGGGGCTGAGTTTTTCCCTACCAACCGCATTCCCCCGATCTCACACCACCTGATGCTTACGTGTGGGGAATGTTAAAGGAGGAAGTTTTCAATTGTCCAGATATACTCAAAACTGTCTGTATTACGTCAGAAGATCGTCTCGTTCTTCGGGATTCTGCAGCATCCTAAATTCCGGAATATGTTGGGAAATCTGCGTGATCGTTATGAACACTGCTTACAGCACAATGGAGCACATTTTGAACATTTACACTATCATCTCGATAGGTGAGGTAATGAATAAGAGTAATATAATTTCCAGTACTCTGTATTTTGTCGCATACTGTATTAGTGTATCAGTACGTTAGATAAGCTTTTAAAACTTTGTTCTTCAAGAGGCACCAAGATTTATCCATTAAATGTAATATTTGAAAGCTGAGTGTAGTATCTTTTACAGAATTAGGTATCCCTTAGTTTAATATTTTGCGGACCTGCAGCATGAGGTACCTTCTCCTTTTAAAATAGTGTTATGAACAAGTAAAATAATAAAAAAGAGGATTCTGGCACTGCAGTGGTTACCATCTCCTTTCTTACCTACTTCGAAAATGGTTTAATTGTACCCGTCAAATACACTTTGTGGTGGAATGAATGTTCAGTTTTTGGTTCAGAATGTCTACTCCGTAGCACAAATAATGTGTGTTGTTTACAAACGTGGCGAGTATGCTAACGTCAATTCTTTGTACTGTATTTTGCCGTAAATCCATTATTAAAGCGCAGCCAGCTATTTTTGTAGCAGATTCCACAAATGCACAGTGAAACTTAAAAGATTCCGCATAGTAACAAATTTACGATTCGTGATTAGGGGACCTCTTTAGTTTTCGATGGTAAGTGTAGGGATGCTGTATTATCTATCTGAGACATGACAGCAACACATTCATATATAAATAAAACACATCTAAAAAGATAAAAATATTATATTTAGGTGAGGTTCAGTCATCACTAAGCAATGATGACTGATAGGTTAGGTAACTTCAAAGTCATGCAGTTAGATTAGGTATAGGTCATCTACACAATTATAATCAATAATGTTAAAAATAAAATATGTAAAGACAAACCGTGTAAAATGTTAATTAGGTTCCGATATAGATTCAAGAAGTCGGAACATAAGAATGGTTTTTTTTTTTCTTTTAAATAAACTGTATAACCTCATTTATGTCAAAACCTTAAACTTTTCTCTATCCAAAATTTAAAATAGTATCTTGTCATACACAGTTTCCATGTTATAAAAATAAAAAATAAAAATGTTGCTTCTTTTTTAATAAAGATACATCAACGTATAAAATTGCAAGATAATCTTTTGGGAAAGGACCTACATCGTATTGTGGTTTGTCACTTCTCCAGCTTATTCGAAGACTACTTTGGATTTGCAGTGTCTATGACAGCAAGCATCCTACATAACGTACATTAGTACTTTCAAGACTACAATCTATCAATAAAGCTTGTAGTCCTGATTGGAATCCCATAAAACGTTTATATTTGTTTTGGAATATAAGTGAACACAGAGACTCCATATCAGCCATTTTTTGTAGATGTTGTCGAGCACGGGTTGTCATTCCTTTGAAAACCCTACCGACTGATGGCCAGAGAATGTCATGGACTCATACTTAGCAGTCTTAGCAGTCTGAAGGAGGAGCATTCAGTAACTAAAACATAGCACCCACTCTGGGCACATGCGCCCTTTGTGCATCCAGTGTGGCCCCTGGGAGTAAATGGAGGCCCGAAGGATGACTAGATCTGGAGAAAATCAGTGTAACCAGCCCAACGGCTATGAGTGCAATCCTCACATATTAACTTGAGTTATCTCGTTCGGGGTATCGCTCTATGTAAAATCGGGGTTTGAAGAGAATTGCGCCACATTTTTTTGCAAAGAATACTACAGTAACAACAAATTGAATGCCCTTTAGGGTCAGAAAATACCCTCGCGGGAGGAAGCCAGTGAAAAAATGAGAGCCGAAGTTATTGATAAGGAATTGCTTAACAGTATATCATAATACACTTGAGTGCATATGGGATTTGAAATAATACTTAGCAAGCCTGCCTGCTCTTGACTCCTCTCTCCCCTTAGCAACGGATTTCCGGAACCAGTTGTATGTAACACTTAATTGAGTTGTTAGCCCTGCATTAAGGCACATAGTGTACTAGCTTGTTCTCCACGGAGCTCTGCCAGGAAACTAAAATAATCGAATAAATTTATTTATTAATATGCACTCTAATCAATATATAAAAGGAGATAGATAATTTATACAAGTAACAAGCAATCAGTTTTAATAAGCTGAGCATATATTTAAATTGTACACAAAAGAAATAGCGTAACAGTATTCTTTTATTTATATAACGTCCTCCAACATATGTCATATTGGAAGATGAATGAATTGGATGAAACGTTGCTCAAATGAGCGCAAAGTACTTAAGTTTAATGTCAGATAATATTCATAGTTAAAGGTACGGGAAAACCCCGGATAACGCTTATCCAGACAACACACTGATCGGGACCCGAACTCAGGAGCTCTTGGATGTGATCAGATGCTACCCCTACACCACAGAGGCGGTCTGACAGAATTATTGGTAAGTATTCTGCATTTAAAGCACTGAATGTGACAGACAAAACGTTACTGTTTAAAAAGCTTTACACGTTTATTTAGTATCCAATAAAACAAAGCACAGCTACGAGTAGCATCCTTATTGGAAAACAAAATGCTACCAAAGCGTTGGACAAAATCAGAAGCAAATTAAAACTGTAGTATCCAAAAGTCTGTAATTCTAGGCGAAATATACCAGCGAAGTTTGCTTCTCATAAGTGCATTGAACTTTTCAATTCAGTTTGAACTGGTTTGTACTCCTTCAGTATTTCTTTTATATTTTGGGAGCACTTCATTTTTATTGACACCGCGGAGGCTTTATGGAATTGTTTGAACAAAACGGCATGTGGGTATATTTTCTCAGAGTTACCCCTCCCCTACTCATTCTACTTACTGCTGTATAATTGCCTTTCCTTTCATCCATTTCACTATAATTTCATATCATGACCTTCGTCACTCATACTTGGGCTAATCACCCATCTTGACTAATGCCTTTGAGTCCGTGGGCTTCTCTATGCCTTCTTATCCCAACTAAACCCAACTAAATATATGATTTATTAGTTCCTAAATGTATTATTGCCATTTTAATATTATTTTGTTGTCATTGGAAACAAAAATAACACTGTCCTGCAACACTTCCCTAGTTTTGATGAAAATAGGCTACTTATATGGAAGCAACGTGTTGATATCGAAAATAACAGTTTTCACCTAACACGTACCATTTTTTATGAAATTCTATTCTTTATATACATATATATAATTGAGTATTTTCAAATTTCAATTTGTGATTTATGAGTAAACTTTACGTAATAGAAAAAATGGAAAGCACCATTCAATTTAGCATATCTATGTTAGTTAATATAAACTCTTGGGAGATTATGACCCCACTAGACGCCGTTCTACACAGCTCCGGTTACCCCGCATGGCTTGCGGGCATCCGAGATAACCCAGGAGCTAATCCGAACAGCAGCTAAAGCTGAGCTCCTCATAATCCTTCCAAGCTGCTTGGCATCAAAATTATTCCCCAAAGTATAAACAAATAAATACACCAGGGTGCAAGGCAATTGCATCCTGTCCTTCAACCCCAAGGTACATGTTTGTAACCTCATAAATTACATCAATCTAAAAACCCACATTTCACCCTACAACATCCCGAAATCTACCTTACCTGCGGTAAAACCCTTAACGGGTGGGCACGCAGCAAAAACCTTCTGGCTATATACAGTCAGCCAGCACCACATGGCATGGCAATATGAACTCTCAGATCACAAATTTTGAATTCTATATTTATTTTGTAAATGCATGTGTTTTTACACCAAAAACAGCATTTTCAAAATTTATTTTGTGATTTTTGAGAAACTCATATGCAATAAAAAAAATAGAAAGCACCATTTAATTTGGCATATCCAAGTTAGTTAATATCACCTTGCGGATTGCAAACCGATGAATAAAATTTTTATTTTGCAGGACAGTGTAATTATTATTCTAGCAGGTAATTCAATTCTTTTATTTAGGATATAAAAAGTAATTTTATATTTATATCTAAATTATTATCACACTTGTGCTATAAATTATTAGCTATTTAGCTTGATGTTATATTTAAGTTTTAACTAGAGACTTCATGACTAATGAACTTCATTCAACAGTATTATAACATCTTGGGTTTTTAAAATATTTAGATTTAGCTTAGTTTCGAAAGGGGACGAACATGAATGACATCCCGTATTAACCCGCACCGAAATCTTGTGTTTATTGTGAAGTTTTGTCCGTATCACTACCTCCGTAGACTTTAATAAATCTCGGGAGTCCATAGATATTCATTTGGATCAACAGTTCCAAATTGATTGTATCTAATTTCTTCCGCTGCTTCACACCGAGTTTCTAGGAGATCGATTAGTTTGTAAACATCATACTTTAGTACAAGTTGTCAAACGTGTATGTAACTTTCATTTATAAGATAGTGTAGTTTTACTAAAAATTGCAAAATGTCAAACAAGAAATTTCCGCCCCACGTATTCTGCATGTATATTTTGATCATGTAGGCTTTTCTTCTGTATGGTATAATCACAGTAGAAAAACAAAAGAAAGGGATGCTTTTCTGATATGCATTGAATTTCTGATATAGGCTTATACACACTGAATAAAAGTATAAATAAAGTAGTAATATGAAAGCAAGCCTCGGTGGTTTAAACTATATTCGTATTTTAGTGTACCCAGTCCACGACTGTTTATTGTGGATATAAAGCAGGTGTTGGAGAAAGAAGCAACATTAACTTTTAATTTATTTTACAAAGTATCGCTGCTCTCAGGAGCGGTCATACAATACACTTGCTGTATTACAGTGTAATTTTCTAACCGGTTGAGAAGGGCACAAGTATGTCTCTTAGATACTCTTTTACTCCTTGATATTACTTCAACAGAAAATAAAGTGAGCTTCATGATATGATTCTCGAATGAAACGATTAGATTAACAAAAGTCTTATTGAAGTATGCAATTTAATAGCATCTAGTCTACCATTTTTGTATTTATTTTTATTATTAATGCAATGTTGTTCCACAATTTTAACTTTCGCGCTACACATAATCTATGCTGGAGCTACAATACAGCAACAACGACTTGAAAAACTGGCCACAAACAACCTATCTGTAGTACACCTTTGTACAGGAATGGTGCACTTCCTCATTTTCAATGTAAATTACATCGCTAACATAGTGCCTCGTTTTTACTTTCTTCTCTTATTGAATGTTAAAATAAAAGTAAGGCAATTTGAACGTTGATCTCGTTTGTTATTCCTACTCTTATTTTATTATTGTATATAATAAAATAATAAAATTTAATGTATAATAAAATAATAAAAACACAAATACGATCAGATATTAAATTGCCTCTGTTTGATTATATATCTACGTATATCTCAAAAGCCTTTAGGTAATCTAAGATGAAAACTTCATATACACATTTTCACGCATTCAGTTGTTTTTATATTAGGCAGACATATTTAACTGTTGGACTTTTTCATTGAAAAAATACAATTTGTTTTTCCAGAATAGTATATTTCATACTATAATCCTCCAAGAGATTGAATGTCTTTTTTTCTGAAATTCAGTGTGTGCTGGAAATATTTCCTTTTATAAAATAATTTGTTGTGAAATAATGTTCAAAATAATTATGAAGTTGAACTCTGTAGTGAAAAAATATGAGATTGTTCTGTTGTTCGGGTTCTGAGATTTTGCTTTGGTTGTAATGTACTGGGTTATTTTTGAAGTATATTTACCAAGACGAAATGAAAATGTACATATTTTCAACATAGTTGAATCTTAAGAAAACTTAAGGCGATTTCATCATCAGCCAATTTATAACTAATTCTACAAAATTGTTACCTATTTGATCCATTCCCTTAAAACCTTCCTTAAAATTGCATTTCCGATGCCCTTTAAATGTGAAGTAAAATACCTTTCTTTCACGGAAAGCGGTATATACACTTGAAGATTTTTAGTATTTTTATTCAGTAGCTACTGTAACTATTTATTAATTTGCACTTTTTGTAACTATGCGACAATAACATTGATCATATCAGCAGTACCAATGTTCCTGGGTTTCGTTCCGCAGGAGTTCCTTAACGTGACAATAAAACAACCGATGTGAGGCTATCCCGATGTAGCAAACTTAAAAGCCATCGGTTTGCATCAGATTTAACAGAACAGTGGTCCAAAGAGTTCCTGAATTTGTATGTTTATTATTATCAAACAATTTGCACATTTTGAAGTGAATTACATGCAGAAAATCCTCCAAATAGAGGACAAGATTCCATCCAATTGTGCTATTCAGTTTTTGCCCACACGCAAATATTGCTCGAAGTTGGAACACAACAGCTACTTACTAAAATATGAGGAAGAGAGTTTGAAGAAAAATACAGTTATCCCTTAGTTTGGGCTAACGCTATTTTCTTTTCCATGGAATGTCCTCAGTTATTTTTACATCTTAAAGTATGATCTATTGGCATAAAGCTGTACAAAATAACGCCATAACTGATAAATAAAAGGTTGTCTGTTAATCGCATGAAAAAACGAATAATTGAGTTTGTAAACGCTTAAGTATCCATATTAGAGCATGCATTACGGTGTAAAGGCATTATCGCGTGCGCATTGTTTCGGTCACTTTTAATAATTAGGTAGAAATGAAGCATACACCGCAAGTCCATCAAGAGTTCGTGTTTATTTGTCGCATAGGTAGAAAATCCCAATGACCAGAGATAATTGATTTTGGCGTCTATTTTTAAATCTGCGCTCTGCTTCTTTTAATTAAGTTTCCATTTGTTAATGGACACTGAACAGGCTGCAGAGATATGTGGGCAAATGTCAGTTAAGTTCAGCCTTAAAACTCACGTCATAGTAAAATGTATCACCAGCAGCTGTGCTGTCATTCAGCGCTGAATGATTGCTTGATAGTGGATTTCAGTTGAGTAAATTCTGTTCACAAAGCTCTCAACGAACGCTGTTAATGACAAGCGCCGGGAAGGTAGGCCGCCCAAATGCCTGCCGGAAGGCAAAGATTCACCATGCGTATTACTATTGTGCGTCTAAATGATAACAGTAGTAAATACGTTTTCGGCTCTTCCGTTTTGAAGATGAGGGTTCTAAACTCACTTTTACGTTATATGTAATCAGAAGGAATTAATCATTACACATGCCGCAATAGAAATAGTTTATGGCGTTCTAAGTGCAGGGAGATCAAATTGTATAACAAAGGTAAAATTGGTGTAAAAATAATCTTTATTCCCTATCAGTGTTACGCTGAATAGAGAACATATGGCAGTATATATAAAATTGGATTCTGAAAGTTCACTAAAAATACAAAATTTTATGCCCACTTAACTTTAAAAAGGAGCTATTATATGCACTCCGGGAGAGGCGGAGAGAGAGAGAGGGAGGGAGAGAGATTGAATAAACAGCATGAGTTCAGAATGAAAATTGATTAAATGCCATTTTTTGTCTTTAACTTAAAAAAAAATCACCCCAAAATGCTATATGAGTGAAAATTTTGAAGTTTAAAACACTGGCACTAAAGACTAGACTGTTGATAAGGTGCCTCTGTGATGTGGTGGTTAGCATGCTAATCTAAATTTAGAGGTAATGTTTTCGATTCTGCAGGAGCTAAATACTTTTTCTTTAGCCAGGATGATGCCCTATCTCCTCTAGAGTCTGAAAGTATGAACGAAATTGTGAATGTTTGTCACTAATTGTCATAAACAAAAACCACCCTAATAATAATACTATTGTAATCAAGTTAACATTGCTGTTAATGAGCATTTTTTCATATATTTTCGTATTAAATGTCCTCGTATATCGTTTATTTTTTCACTGAAATCTATCTTATCGACTTAGATTTAAATTAAGATTAGGTTTATGTAGCTCTTAGTTTTCACTTTCTCCTCCAAACACCTACTTGAAAATGTCTCTTTAATACTCAGATGCACAAAATTTTCTATGTGCTTGCGTAACACGATATGCGAACTTCCAAAAATTCCACCGCATAACATTCCAGCCTGAAAGCATGGAGTCAGAGCGGGTAAAATTGAGCTTACAGCTGGCAAGGGGGAACGCCCAATAGAGCATGCGCGGTCGAAATGTTACATTAAGTGCCTTCTTTCTGAGGAAATAATAGGAACTGAAATCCATTCAGCACCTGATAACGTACTTTGCATCCGTGGCAGTTCGTGTCATTCCGGATGGACTATTACAAAATGTATTTTTTAGACGGTCGATAGTAAAAGTTGGCCTTTTAGTACCTAGTTCAAACTGTATAATTGTAGAAAATTTTCGCTAGTGCTCGAAAGCTACACGCTTATAATGTCAACTTTGGTTTATTGCGGAATGTGACAATCGCCTCATGCGAATCTGAGTTAAATAATATGTGTATGAAATGATGGGTCATTCGATTGTGAATATGAATTAATTATACTGAACCTGCTGAAATTTCATAAAGAGACTGAAATTAAAATTGCCACCCAAAGAAATCAAGAAACCAATACAACATTGCATAAAACAAGTTTGTGGTGCAAGGTAAAGAACATACAAAATAATTATACTGAAAGTGTCTTGTTGACGTTTCTTGAAGAAAAATCTAAAATATGAGCATCTTGAACATTGTAAGATAACCACCAAGTGATAAAACTGTCTCTTAATGTATACAAGATCCATGGCACCAGTAAATACTACAAATTTATAGTATTTTTCAAACTTATGTCTGAAGCTCACTAGCAAAAAAAAAAAAAAAAAAAAAAAAAAAAAAAAAAAAAAAAAAAAAAAAATCGAACCAAAGAACAAATCGACAACTTCATCAAAATTATCAATATTTCCACTGCCTCCCTTATGTACATTGTTTTTAAATTTACTTCCTTTAACTTTTTAAAGTCATATCGGACGATAAATGGAAGGGGTGAAATGATGCTCAAATGGGCCAGAGTCCATAGAGCATAGAGTAACCCGACAATTCGTCTTTTAGGATAAGAGAAACCCCCGGAAAAACCTTATCCAGGTAACTCACCCTGACCCAGATTCGATCTCGGGGCCTCTTGAACGTGAGGCGGACGTGTTACCATCTACGCTACCGAGGCGGGCATGTACAATGTTGTTTTCTAAAACCCATGTTTTCAACACGATGCTAGCAGGACAAATGAACATTGCAACACGATGAGAATCATGACCATAAGAAAGATAAAACAATACCATATAGTTATGTACAATCTAAATATCTATAAATATTCAGGACTGTCTAAGAAATAGTGTATGATGTACGAGTCACACGTATCCACAAAATAACATATTCCTTTTAACCCATCCCATAAATATTTGTCCGTTTGGTTTACATAACGACTCGCACTCTAAGAGAATATTTGTAGTTTTAGTGTAGTTTTTACGCGGCACATGGTACCCAAATATTAACATTTAGTATCACGTGTTTCTGGCTATCGTAACTTTTTTATATCGTTGCAGATTGTAAGTTGTTGAAGCTTTCTGTTATCCCGGTAACGTTACTTTCCATGCATATGAATCAATGAACATATTAATGGATTTGTGCACTGACTCGACGATGTGAAATCCTAACTGTGAAATCTACCAACTGTTATCTATGAAGATCACGTGCTCAGAGCTAGAGAGATGTCGGATATATGTGTGGGCTTTCCATAGCAACGGAAATTAAACCCATTAGCTGAGAAATTTACTAGAGCATGCATTAGACAAATAAGAAGCTGCAAATATTATGGAAATATCCAAGAAAGTTACAGCTGTAAATGAACACAATTACATTAAATAATATAAATCATAAAACTCTAATGAAATGTTCGTTATGTGTAATAAATATAATATAATAAATAGCCAATGAATGTATAAAGGACAAAAGCCTCTTGCTAGCCAGGGAGTTGCTGCTATGAGCTCATTAGGGTTGCAACTCTTAAGAGTTTCATGATTGTTTGTCGATACCTCCTATCTATTGTGATGACTATTAATGTTCTATAACCTATGTTCCACTGAGCTTAAGGTGATATTTCTATAATTTGAACTCTACTAAATTAGGTAATGCATCATCTTAAGTTTCCCTTGTGTAACTTGATTTTTGAAATTTACATTTATCCTCCTTTTCCTTGAACTGCACTTCAGCTTAGCACTGACACTAACACTAACACTAAGCAGACACTTCTGTTGCAAACTACGAGGTGGTGTATTTGTCGGTGGCTGCTCTTTCCCGTTTTCTCCACGTTTGCCCTTAGCTTATCTCGTCCATAGTGTTCCTGCTGTCCTTCTAAAGTCGTCTGCCCACCGTGTGAAAAGTAATAAAATGTTGATAGTATTCTACTTATGTCAGAGATAAAATATATCATTTGTTTAACCTGTTTCTTTTTTCCCCCTCTTTGGTTTTATTTTACCCCTTTAGTACGGGAAGAAAGCAATGACTTCCACTAAACATTCCATATTGAATATATTGTTTAAAGGTGCTATGTATCTGAAATCTGTTTATGGAAGTGCTTAGCGACTGTATGTGTCAGTATTTATAAAAAGACCATAACCCAAAAACGTCTTCCACAAATACCGAAACTTGATATTAAGATTCCCCCAACAACTAACGTATTTTCGCGAACCCGATCGCGATAGCGCGGCTTGTGTACACAAAGAGCCTGGAGATAAGGAGTATGCCGGAACAAATAAAGATAGAGCGAGATAAAGGACTTGCCGGCACAGATAAGGTTTCCCGTGTGGAACATTCTGGTGACGTCTTGATAGTTTTATCAAACATTCGATATCTTGCTTGTTCCAGAAATCTCTGGAATTCATGAATTTGTGTATAAAAAGAAGCCATGGCTAGTGGTGAGTGAGTCGTAAGTAGTAAACAGCAGTGAAGTGCTGTAACGAGAGCTGATGTAAACAGGTGTAATCAGAACGCTGTTGTTGTGATCATCGACCTTGGTAGATTGTGTATGTGTATGTTGTAATACTGCTACTGCGAATAAAAAACGGTTTGAATTTCTGCAAATTGAACATTTAATTCTACGAACTCACAAAGTCACAGTATCATGGAAATTTTTAATTATTTTTTATTTGGTTAAAATGGCTCCAGCAATTTTGCTTAAAATACTATGGTAAATGAGGTGTGAAAATTTGAATTTTCTGGGAATAGCCTGTGCTGTAGAGCTCTTCAAGAACACCCAATTTATTACAGGTAATTTTTTCGGCGATACAGTCCTTTCCGACATTCCCATTATTATTGCTTTGCATTTGTCAACATTGTCATTTCCTTAATGTTTTGTTGTTCAGATATAACGTAAGGAATTTAGAATTTCAAGGGTAGCATAAACGGACTTGTAAACATCTGACTGGGGTGGCGGAGTAGATCAGCTGTTTCGTTCGTGGCTCCCGTGCTGAGAGTCTGTAGTTCGATTTCCGGTGCTTTATTGATGGGCAAGTAGGTAGCTCTCATGTGAATGCAATCATAACATGCAGCACATCTGACTATCGAAACGATATGCTACATACTCCTTGTGCCTACAACGAAATATAAATTTGAGCTACGTTTGTGAATATTTGTTTTAAATAATATTAAGTAAGCAGAAAAATTGCCTTTCGTAAAACACAGTCTGTAGAAGCTACTTATACATGAAAAGCACAACGGTGATTAACGAAAGTCATGTGACTGTTACGCATAATTTTTGAGGTGATAAATCACTGTTCTTTTCTCGTTGTCATTCCATATAATTTCAATGTCATCACCTAGCGATTCATCTTTTTGAAAGGAGTTAATTACTTTTTGTCAAATAGTTGGTGAGAGAGTGAGTGGAGAAGATCATGTGAATGCAACATAGATATTTTTTCTCTTGCTAAGTGAATTAAATTCGAAAACAAATCCCTTCTATAAATTTAGACTTTACTTATGTTCTACTGTGTTCCTCTTGTACCAAATGTATAACATTTCTGCAAAAGTGTATCTCCAAGTAGACAGAGGAATAAGCTTATAGTTTACAAACGAGATGATAGAAGAAGGCATTGATTTTAGGAGGGTAAGGAAGTACTGCATTTTACACAAGCTTTAAACAATTAATCTAAGGCCTTAAAATGTCCGCAAGTGTCGTGTGAATGGCGTAAATCAGAGAATAAAAACTGGTTAAATACTGGACATCCTTATGTAGCCAAAATCCCTTTACAGGTGAATAACTTAGTATTCCAAATATTATGTTTCAATCAAAGTGCTATATAGTTGATGTTATTGTAATGAATTAATCTTGAATTGCTTGAAAATAGCTTCTGAGTAGAGAAACGTTTGGATAGTAAGGAACCTAATAAAATTACGATTACTTTCTACACAGAACTAACCATTATAGAAGTATATAATTTTAACCCCCTTAAATATTACCTATTCCACATTTCTCTTATGATATGTAAAGAGGGGATTTGAATAGATGCACAAATTTGTAATATTTTGTACCTCATACACGGAACGCAATACATACCTAGCGGTCGAATGATCGCAGTTCCTCACATCTCATCTGCTAATTCTGGGTTCGACTGGCAAACAATCGTTTTTGAATGATACGGAAGTATCCATCGAGACCCCGATAGTCTTCCTGACTATGAAAAATCACTCAGGTTAAAGTAGTGCTCTTTGAAGCGATAGAATCATTTTGCTGCCGTGCTTTCTCCAATAGGATTCTCCTCGTAAATGATACAGATGGTTCCATTCGCTTCTACTGCATTTTCTCCTCTGCTCCAAAGGAAGAATTTGTTGGAAATGCTTTTTCGTTTTTACTTGTTACTCCCTTCTTCTTCAGCTCATCCATGTTCAAATTCTCTTGAAATATTCAAAATTCGAGATCTATTTATAAGCGTAACTCTAACAGTAACTTCTTGCAAAGTTGTGATAACGAAGTAAACTGTTTTGAGATTATGCATCAAGGATAATAGGCACAAAATAATTTTTGTCAGCCATATATCTTTTGTGAGGAGTTCATATGATCTTTTGTTCATATGCTTTTTTTAATTTATTTCACATGAAGTAATGCCAAAAATTGGCTTGTGATATTAACAGCTGAAAATGTCTCATCTTGTATGAATGGGATAGGATAGATTCTTACGGAGGGGACTCGAGAGTAAACAAAGGGCGGCTGACCCAAGGAGTCACGACCGTGCAGAGGGCATAGTCTCTACATTTAACCCGTTGGAAACACCCCGGCAGGCCAGCACAACTGCAGCTCACGCTATTGCGGTCCGAAAAGAGCTCCACCGGACCGGGCTCGGAGACCGTCCTACTGGAGGAGGATGTTTTACTCAGAGCATATCTTCCTACCATGTAGCGCCGAGACACCCGCCGACGCTTTATATCCTAAAAGAGACCATCAGATGAAAAATGGTGTGAAATGATAATGGAGACGAAATGGAGGGACAGGAAATTTGGTGGATGTAATTAAGCTACCCCGCATTCGCCTGGTCACCCAGGAAATCCCCCGGAAACACCCATGGGTCAGGTAGGCCGGCCACGCGAATGGAACCCGGACCTCTCGAATGCCTGAACCTGCTATTAGCATGTATAATATGTAACTTAAACAAATACTAGGCAAATACTTTTAAGTGTTTAAAATACAGTGCATAGACGAATTACCTTTAAATATAAACAGTGTAGGTAAGGGAGTACGTGTTAATTGTTAACGGATTTTATTTCGTCTTGTGCGTGATTGTATTAATGGTTTATCTAAACTCTGTTCTACACTTAGAAAACAAATGCTCAGATATGAAACGGCTTCGTATGAATATTGTTCAACCATTCTTGAGCCACATTTGCAGAAGTCCGTTAGTTAGAATCGCGGTTCCATAATTCAGATTAGTCAAGAAATGATTCTCAGTGAGGAACCACCGATGGTTTAAACTAAATCAGTTCATTTGAACATATAATCGCATTTTACCCCGATTGAATCTTTAGAGTGAGAAGACAGTTGTAGAAGGGCTAAGCTCCTTCAGCTTGCCAGAATATAGAACGAGATTCCACACAGCTACGTCTCCTCTCAAAAGCTAATCTGCTTTTCTATTATTTTTATTTGTGAATGTACCTTATTTAAATCGACATGGGTTTTACAACTACCATGCACTGTTCAGCGCTGCCGTTGTAGCAATGATAAAATTTGAGGATTAATTCTTTAGGTGTTATGCGAGTTTGTGTGTATGACATTACTGCCAAAATACGATTTGTACGACAGCGGTAAAAATACTTGTGTTACGAGAATGTCTGTTTAAATATTCACTCTATATATTGTATGTTGATTCTGTTTAAACTATGCCTTGTTTCACGTAAGCTTGCCCAGTATCTCTTAACGGTCACGTGACTTAATCACCTCTCATTGGTTGCTGTTGTGGTAATGACTGTCGTGCGGTAAAAATTAGTTCGTAATTTAACATGGTGATATATCATTATATGTTGGAAGAGAATTGTCAAATTTATATTTTCGTAACTGTTTTAATTAAATATATTACGCAACAGAGTTGATTTATATGAAATGCCTGTTAATTCTTAAACGAAGTAAAGAGGAGGTTCCTTTGCTCTCAAGCACATGGCACGATAGCACGTGATTTAGCGGTAGTGGTGACATTTGTTTATATGACTTTTATCACTGACCTTGTTTTGAACTGGATTAGTCATGCATCGCCATTCGAGAGTGCGGGAGCTAAATTATTTTATTGATCGTTTATTGCGCATGTACTTATTATATGTATAATGGCAGACTCTACCACCAGTTTTCGCTGAAGTATCGCAAGGATAATTCTTTACAAACAGGCGAAAAAAGAATTGTGTTGCATGTGTTTAATGCACTCACAGAGAAGAATCCGTCTTTGTCAGTGAGAGAAGTCGAACAGCTGTGCTCTGAAGTTACAGGTGTGAGTGTTAGATCCGTAGGAACATCGCGATGTGAAATTGAGGAAACACGAAAACTTACCACTCCAGGCAAAAGCAGGAATAAACAAAAGTGCGTGCTCGGAGAAAATACGTGAAAAGTGTTGTGCGTCGTCATGTGTGTAGTTTTTCTTTAGAAACGAACTCCCTAACATAAGTAACATTTCGTCTGCTGTAAATGAGGATGCAGATTTACCAAATTTCAGCAGATTGCTTATACAGCTGGGATTTGTGAATGAAAAAAGAGGCAAGAAAAATGTGCTAAAAGACAGAGGCGTTATTGCTGTGTGGCGAAGACGCTATTTAAGGACAACCACACTGCACCGAGATACAAATCGCTAAATATACACGAAGAACATACGAAAAGTAAAGTATGGTGTGACACGACTTTTAAGACGGAAAGACAAGCATTTTTGAAAGGTATGTGTGCTGGTTTAAAAAATCCCAGTGGAAAAGGCCAAAGGCCTTCATTATAAACT